>JAGFPH010003012.1:120050-145257 GCA_018207615.1 Philaenus spumarius
TCTATATATTCATGATACATCATATTTTACATGCGTCCATAGACACATATTTTGATATTTCCTTAAAATAAAGAAAGCATAGATCACTGACCTTATTTTTATATACTTAATCCAAATGAAATTTCCCTCTTAAATTTTCATCAATATAAATATGTATCTAAAAATGTACGATTATCTCAGTTTGGAGCTTGATCACTAATTAGATTTAATTTTTGTTTTAAAGTTAATAGGTTCTGTTTTATTAACATTTAAAAGAATGCCATTTCCCCCAAACCAAATCTCCGTTTGTTCTAAAGATATTGCTATTTCCATTGACATATTTGCAATGCTCTATTTTTATCACTTCACTTGTATTGTTTGCAAATAATATTAATTATTGCAAACTAGTTTTCTGAGATTCATCATTTATGCAAATTAGGAAAAAACAAAGGCCCAAATATGGAACCCTGTGGTACACCAAGTAATAAGTGATCTCACTTTCATATAAATTTTCTATTATCTCTGAAAATAAAGGATCTCTGTCTTCGATTTTGAAAGTAAAATTTGATCAAAAATAAACACTTACCATCTATACCGTATCGTTGCAATTTTTCAAACAAAAGAGAATGATCTACTCAATCAAAAGCCTTGCATAGATCACAGAAAACACAAATGTTAAATTTGGACCAGTTTTTATATATTCAGATTAAATAATTTGACAGAGTTTTCAATTAATAATTACTGGAGAATGGAGGACATATTTGTATCCCAAGTACTGAATACAAGTACTGAAAAAATAAGGCACATGTAAAGATTTAATGTATTTAACATACAAATATTGCATAAATTCTAAGTAACTGTCCTCATATTACATTTTAAAACTACCTACATAACATCAAAAATATATACTATATTAATATATTTTTTAACACTTTTAATTATTTTCTTTTTTCATATCAATTGAAGGATCGTCAAAATCATCATTCAACGAAAGAATGGAATGGGAATCTTTAAACTCTAGACAAAGTATTGACAATAATGATGAAATTCTTTCTGCAAATACTGGACTAAAAGAATCAGGAACAAAAACGTCTGGATTAAAGTCATCCATTCGAGGCAAGAGCAGTGACTTCAGTGAAGAATTAAATTCAACGCAGGCTACACCTGTTAAATCTACTGCGAGACATCAAGTAGTCGACGATATATATAAATATTCTTCGGACAACAACCAATCCTCAAAACTAGACATTAAGGAAAAGAACTATAAAAGTAATAATGAAAGAATGCAGAATTACAAAGAAAAACAGAAAAAAGCAGGACTAATGACAAACTTAAAATCTGAAAATAGTAAACCAGGAAGCGTAAGCATCAGTGGACTCAATAAGGGTAAAGCTGTAATGGTTAAACAAGGGAGATTAAAGCCTGTGCAGAAATACTCACTAGAAAATTTTAAACTTAAAAATGAGTTAAATGGCGTAGAAAGTGATGTAAATATGTTAATACCTTTTGCGGTAAAAGAAGAAACTGATCTTAAAGAAAATAATTTGTTCAACATGCCTGTGGAAAGTAGTATAAAGAATGAAGATAAGCCCATTCTGTACACTAAAGAGTTACAAAATAATCAAATGAAACAGAATTTAGAACATTCTTCAGAGGAAGATCAAATTTTTCTTAAACAATTGAATAAAGATAATACTCAGTTAAAAGATCCGGATAAAATAAAACAAGGAACTAGAACAAAAAGGGATACAGAGTATCTAGACAACGATAGTGTGAAAGGAGACAATAAACATAAGAAAACAGGAAATATTGTTCACACAGTAGATAATAACGCAAAAGATATGAAATATAACGAAATGGAAACAAATAGCGATGAATCGGACAAGGCTTGCCACGAAAGAAAAATAAAAGTATCTAAAGATCAGATCAAAAAGAATCCAAAATTAGATGAAACTGAACAAGTGAACTTGAACGCAAATTATGACTCTGTTTTAAGTGTAAACGAACAAAAATTAAAAGGTGATATGCGAAGTTATTCGGATAATATCATTTTGACTCAGGAGGACGAGTTTGATAACAGTAAGCAAAATATAAATGATTTACAGTCGGAAGTAGATACAGAACAAGTCCCTGATAAGAAAAATAATGTAAAATATTGTATTGATGTTAAAGCTGAGCCTAGTGTTGATGGAATACAAAATTTTAGTGAAAATATTAAAATAAATAGTGTTCATAATAACCTTGATAAAAATGTACCTATCCTTAGAGATGAAATGTCGCACCCAAAAAATATACACGTGAAGCGTGACACAAATTCAAGTTTCGAACAAAACTCCACAGCTAGTTCAGTTATTGAAAAAGATAACAATACTAGCCAATCAAGTACAAACACTGGCAATGGCACTGCCAGTGCATCTAATAGCAGTTCAGAAGTTACTACAAGTAAAACAATAACAGAATCAGTTAAGGTTGCTAAAGGAAGCAATGACAATATTACTGTAACTGGCTCCAAATTAGATAACAATACGGTCGATATTAATTCAAAAGATAATAAACATTTTGTAACCGAATCTATAATTTATGAAACTCCTTGTATAGTCGAAAAGGAGGTCACAGATGTACCCCAGAGTGAAAATGACGGTGAAAAAGAAAATGTTGACAATGCCGAGTACGCTAATGACTATGAGAGAAAGTTAGAAGATGTAGATGCACAATTTAATAACATGTCCATCGATGGTGTAGAAAAAATAGAAAACAGTGAGGACGAACTCGTTGCTAGTGAGAACAGTGAACCAATAAAAGAAGAGAAGTTAGAAGACGAAAAGATCGAAGTTAAAGATAAAATTAAAAGAAAAGTTAAAGTTAATCAAAAGGGTCAAACAAAATTGAACAATTTAAAAGAGAATGTTGGGTGTAAGAAAAACATGTACAAATCATTCAGTAAAGATCGGGCTGAAAAGGTTAAAGGTCATTCAAATGATGATGCCGTAGAAATGAAAGATTTTACAAACTCAAAGGATTTAATCGAGAATAAAGCCAGCATCAACGATGAAGGAGAAAGCGAAGCGGATGATAGCGAGAGTAAAGGTACTCTAGACAAAGATAATATTATGTCAATAGCTGATTATTCGCAGAAAGGCCAAGAACATTGTGATGGACCTGTATCTGAGCCACCAAAAGAACCAGTGCCTTGTAATGACTACTATGCAAAGCAGTTTAATATTGAATTGATGATAACGGTGGATCAGAAAGTATTGGAACTGCATGCTGAAGATGATATTGAAATATTTATTCTTACTATAGTAAATATGGTAAGTTTATTAAAACATTCTTAGTTTTAAATAAATTTTTCTTGGATAAAATTAGATATACTATAGAAAATCAAATTAATATATACATTCCCACTAATTTGAGTGGTGCGGCAATTCTTTTCTAAGGAAGTTTGTAACTTATAAAATAAAGGAAAGGATTAAAAAGGTTAAAGATTGCAATAAATAATTCTATTAGAACTCTAAACCCTTTGAGGAGTAATCACATCATATGACATGATTTCATTTGTTCCGTATAGGAGTGGAAGATCTCACATTTTGACATGCTTCCAGAGTAAGAATTTTTTTAAATCATAATTATTAAATATTGTTTACTATACCCACTTTTAACACATTTACAACTTTAAAATTATTTTTAACACATTTATTGCTTTAATATTATTGAAAAATTGAGGGTGGATTTTGTAAAAGTAATCACATTATATGACATGATTTTTTCACACACTAGGAACAATCAGAAATAAAAATTTAGAGAAATTTAGTTATTGATTTATTATAAAAATTCAGTTATAAAAAAACAAGCAGCTCACAAACAAAGAAGTCAAAAAAGTGAGATAACCGCGGGACAGAAGAAAGAAGCAAACAAACCGACGTGGCATTTTTATGTCATGCCCACTCATTTAAGAGGAATAAATGGGTAGCAACTATTACTACAGACACTTTTACAGTATATATTTACACTCTAGTGGTGAAATAACCAACGGTTTGAGTCGTAATAGAAACTTGTCCTCATAGCAACCAAGAACTTCATATGACGTGATAACTCTTTAAGCATAAATATGCCACCCCTCAAAGGGTAAAACCCAATATACAATTTTGGTTACAAAAATAATAATTCGACTACGCAGCTGAACCGCTGACGTGAGTTGAGCAAATTTCCAAAATTAAGTTTAAAGGCATATGTTTTAGGGCTTCAACCAACAATTTGGGAAATAGGTCTATTCACGACGGTGCTGAATAGCTGCAAAATGGTTCGCACGACATTCCGCATATTGGGAGTATCTCCAATACACAAAGCATTGCGTGCTTCGCACCCATTTCTCATATTGGAAGTATTTTCAATACACAAAGCATCGCGTCCTTCGCACTCCAACCCCCGTATTGGGAGTCTCTTCAATACACAATGCATTGCGTGCTTCACACGCCAACCCCACGGTAAAATCCACCACATGGCTTTGAACCGGCTATTTTATGGTATTTTACGTTTTGATCGATTTTGGGGGAACCAAGCGAGCTATAAGGTCGTGTTAAAAAACAAAATGTGCAGAATAACAGCCTACATTAAATTTATATTTGTAGGAAAAACTCTAAAAAAATTCATCCTTGTAGGAAAAATCTCAAAAAACAGTTACTTCCGCTCAAAAAACATGCTTCCGGTTGCTGGATTTTTTTGGCTATCGAACTCGTCTGAGCGACATAGACAACCAACATGTGTACCAAATTTGAACCAAATCGGACTTAAAATGCGGCCGCTAGAGTGTGAACACATTTACACATACATATATATATGATTTTTAATGACACCCCAAAACATGTTCTGGGGACCATGATCGGTGCTCATTTGCTACTCCCGACCTTGGGTCTTACCATAAGGGCCACTACAATATCTCATTTTTCCTAATGAAATTCAGATAAAAGGCAAATGCACAAAGTGTATTTGAAATTATTACACCTTAATAAGTTCACTTTGGTTTCTTGAGCATTTCTGTTTGTATATTGTTAAAGTTTCCTATTTCTGATTCAAACCAAACAAATTAAATTAAATGTATAACCGTATGAAAATTATAACTAAATAATCTGATTTTTGTTTTTAGGTGGCCAGCAACTTTTATGATGCAAGTATGGGTGTCAACATGAATGTAGCTCTAGTGCGTTTGATATTGTTAACAAACTGTATTAAACAGGTAAGATTTTACATATTCAAAGATTAAACTCTGGTAAAGGAACGTTAGAACGCTGGGAATATTTTCACTCATATGTATATCCAGTGGTGTGGATAACAATTTGTTTCAGAGATGGTTCTAGTGTAATCACCCCATATATATAAGCGGCTATGTTCTGACTGATTAACTTACATAGAGTAGAGCAAAACCTACTTAAGGTACAAATACAAAAATTTAAAGGTATATATTCTTAGCTGTAAGTGATATGAGCCATGTAATACATCATGGTCAAATATCTGTTCCTGCGTTATCAAAACATTATTTAATTTTTTGCGTTTATTTAATAAGAAAATTTAAACACAAGCAGAGTTTTGTTTACTACAGAGAATACACAAAATTGATAACTTTGATTTCATTTCTGATCTAAATGGTTTTCCAGTCGATGATATTATACGGACAGACGACATAAACTCTATGGTCTCCAAATTTAATAGTCAGTTACTTGCTCTTTATGATAAGCATGCACCGTTAATAAAAACGGATTTCTAAACATCCAGCTCCTTGGATAACACCTTCTTCGTATTTTGATGAATCAGCGCGATACTGCCTTTCGCAAATCTAAAAGATCCCACCTGCCTTGTGATTTATCCAACTACCGGCGCTTAAGACATAAGGTCAAGCAGGAGATAAGAAACTCAAAACTTAGATACACTTATAATGCTTTATCGACTGACAAATCATCGGCTCAAATGTGGCGCACTGTTAAGAAAGTAGGTGTCGGTAAAGTAAAACCTAATTCCCCTGTATCTCTTGATCTTAATTTGTTAAACAGCTATTTTTCTGATATACCGGGAGATCTTACTGCAGCAATGCATTTTACCAATAATATTAAATCAAGTATGGTATTCAATGAACACATTAATGAATTTAGTTTCAAAGCAGTTGATGATGTACATATATTGAAAACCTTGATGTCGATTCGGAGTAAAGCTGTTGGATCCGATTCTATTCCAATTAACTTCATCAAGGAAACACTACCAATCACACTACCTATAATTAAAGCTATTTTTAATAAATCTCTCACCCTATCAACTTTTCCTACTAAATGGAAGTATAGTATAATTCGGCCACTAAACAAGACAAAATCTCCTGTAGCTCCTTCGGACTACAGACCTACAAGCATTTTACCTGCTTTGTCTAAATGTCTGGAAAAAATAGCGCATTTTCAGGTTTGCAACTATTTAAAGGAAAATAATCTCCTTAGTAGTTTTCAGTCTGGTTTTCGAAAGGGTCATAGTACGAGTTCAGCTCTCCTCTGTGTTACAGAGGATATTCGCCAAGCTATGGCTCAGCGGAAAGCTACGTTACTAATTTTGTTTGATTTTTCAAAAGCGTTTGACTGTGTTTATCATCCATTGTTATTGGCTAAACTGATGCAGATGGGATTTTCAGACGAATCTGTTAAATGGTTTGAGTCCTATTTGTCTGGAAGATGCCAGTGTGTTAAATCTGGTGAGAGGTCGTCTTCCTGGGAAAGTATTTGTAGGGGGGTACCCCAGGGTTCTGTCCGTGGTCCTTTATTATTTAGCATTTATATAAATGATATTTATAACGTACTAAACTATTCGAGGTTTCATTTATATGCTGACGATTTGCAAGTGTATACCCATTTTTATATCTCAGAGATAGTTAAGGCAATAGATACAATAAATGTTGATATTAATGCTATCGATTATTGGGCTGTTAGGCATGGTTTAACGTTAAATCACAATAAAACTAAATCTATATGTATCTGTTCTAAAAGACTCGCAAATAAAATTGATTTAAGTAGTGGGCCGAAAATTTTAATAAAAGGCAATTATTTGCCTTATTGTTGTAAAGTAAAAAATCTTGGTCTCACTATAAACAATACTCTAAGCTGGACAGACCATGTTATTGACACGTGCAATAAAGTGTTCGCTGGCATGCACACTCTGAAGAAAGTAAAAGATTGCTTGCCGTTTAATGTTAGAGTGCAGCTGGTGAAAACATTAATTTTTCCTTATTTTAACTATTGTTATACTGTTATCAATGACATGACTATGGAATTAGCTAACAAACTTCAGCGTGCTCAAAATTATTGTTTACGGTTCATTTTTGACTTAAAACGTGACGATCATGTGACAAAATATTATAAACAAATTTCAATTCTAAAACTTAGTTTTTTTTCGAAATTATCATATTTTGTTGTTATTGCACGCTATTCTGCTCACTGGATTGCCTCGCTATCTGGCAGAAAGGTTTGCCTTTATCTCACATGTAAATGCTACCGACACACGACGAGGAGCTTCATTATTACTTATACCCAGGCACAGAACTGAGATATTTAATAAATCTGTCACTGTGATGGCATGTAGGCTATGGAACTCATTGCCGGAGAGTTTAAAATGCATCAATGACCGTGTTCAGTTCAAGAAGGCTTTGGGTTGTTGGTTCTGCGACAGTTTTGGGTAGTTTCGGGCGCTCGGGTGGGATTTGAGGCATGTTCTTGAATGTGTGTGTGTATGAGAGTGTAAGTGTGTTTATGTATAGTTTATGTATTATAGTGTAGCATAATTAACTTTTAGTTTTATTTTACTTAGTAGTCAAATGCGTATATTTTTAGTTTTTATTCGTTATGTTTTAGAAGTAATTATTATTTGTAGTTTTGTTTATGTATTCATTTTTATTTGTAATATGAATTTTTAGGTACGGTATTTGTGTATTTTTTGTTTCGAGGTTAAGTGGAAGAGAGGACCCAATGGTCCTAACTTCGCCTCAATAAATAAAGATGATATATATATATATTCTTATGGGGTCATGCACGCACAATATGAAAGGATTTTGCATAATTTTTGTTTTAAATCATAAAAATAGTGAAAATTTGGGGTTTACTACCAGCTCTATATCAAATAAAACAGATGTTTGGATCAAAAGCTTAGCAACATATTCATTACCATATCAACCAGGTTAGCAAATTTAGAATCAGTTTAAGTATTAATCTTCAAAACCAACAGCTTTTTTAGGTTTGATTGACAAACTAAAATCAAGAAAAACATCATCTTTGATCTAATAGATAAGATATCCCCACCCATAGTCATGAAATCATCAACCTGAAATGAACAGGCCATGAGACAAAATGAAAGTGGATGGCCAATCACTGTGACATAAATTGATGTACGAAGGCTGTCCAAAAAGTAACTTACGTTTTAAAATTAAAAACCAACCAAATAAAAAAAATAAATATATTATGTACTGTAACATTTTGAGGTTATCCGAATATTGTAATAGTCTAAATTTAATAATCTGGTTTTACAAAATACAAAATACTAAAACGAATTCTTATTGATAATTATAAATATTAGTATTCTAAATAAATGTTGAAATGTACAAATACGTAGGAGTAAAAGTAAAGTATTTAGTGTTTAGTATAAAGGCTGGATATGGGAATGGAACGGAATGAACTGCAAAATGGAACGTTGGCAACAGCCATTAGGTTTTTATTTTCCATTCTGAGTGCAAAGAAGGGACGAGAAATATAATCTTATACATTTAAATTTTCAATTAAATATGAATAAAACTACAGATATATTTGTAAAAATTTAAAAAAATAAAAGGTTCGGGATAGCATGCAAAAGAAAACATATGAACAAAATTGAAATGGAATGTGCTTCAGTATAGAAGAATCACGATCTTGTTGAGAAGTGTATAGTTGGCAGTAATGTAATTGTAGGACTCAGGGATTTTAAAAATAATTTTCATTGTGCAGTTTTACGACCGATATAGCAAAAAGATACCGTATTTAATTTGTGGAAATAAAAAATAAGACTTAATATATTGAATCAAATTAATAAACAAAGAAGAAATAGTTTGAAGTTATTAAAATAGAAATAATAAGAAGATTGTAGTACAAAAATCTGGACAAGTAATATCTAAATCAAGCCTACAAGGAGTAATATCCAGCCATAGTAATAGGCTAACATTTGAAGAACAAATTATTGAAATTTGAACCTTTATCTTTCTTATTTAAAATATAAATTAATTATAAACTTGTATTGGACTTTAGAATAGGTCTACAATTAGTATAGATAACAAATTTTTACAATTAGCCTATATGTAAGAATTAAATATAATTGTATATTTATATATTTATGCCCACAGCTAGGACTCCGAGATAATAAGTAAAAAAATAACTTGTCATTTATTTGAGTTTGTATTATTTTAAAATGGTAAATTAAATAAATGTTGCACATATAAAAAAAAATCATAAAATGTCAATCAATAATTTATAATTGTTATAGTACATTTGAAAGGGACAATCTTTAACTATTTTCCTACATAGTCGTCATTCAAATTGAGGCAATTTTCATAACGATGCATAAGCTTTTCATTCCTTCTCTGTAGGAATCTGCTGCCTTAGATTTCAACCACTGGTTTGCACTGGCATGAAGTTCTGTGTCACTGTCAAAGGTCTTCATCGATGGAAAGAGGTGGTAATCGCTCAACACCAGACTGTGTGGTGGGTGATCGAAAACCTCCCATCTAATAGCTCTTGGGTACAATTAGCCGTGTGTGGACATGCGTTGTGGTGGAAAAACAATACTTTTGAGCTCAGTTTCCCCAACGCTTGTTTTGTATCGCTCACCTTAGTTTTATCAATGCTTCACAATACCTTTCTCTAAAAGTAAATCGCATTCAGTAATTCTGTGCCCCCTACAATTTGTGAGCAGAACTAGAGACATGTCATTGACTTCTGTGTCACAGAAGGTAAAGTAAGGAAATATTAAGGATTTAGTCATAATAGTCAATAGCTAGTCCCAAGTCTTTCCATTTATCATAGTAGTCCAAAAAGTAATGTTCAAACTAAATTACAGGAATCTTCATCATGTCCGTTTTATTAAGTAGTAGGAGAATATCCTAATTAAATTATTGACTTAGCTCTGTTGTTTAAAAGTCCATCAGAAGAATAAAACCGAAGGCAAAAAAGAATATCTAATATTTTTTTATAACTTGGATGGGCAACCGTCAGTAAAATCATGTTTAGATTGTGCTTGGTCGTAATTCTTCTTTGCGACCTTTGTTTAAAATGAATGTGCAAAATTTAAAGTTTCCTTTGAAATATACAAGTTGACTCAATATGTATGTTAAGGGAATCCTGTCCGCTTGGAGTGTATTAACGTTATACATTTTAACAAAACCTTTGATTGAAAATAAATATTTTTGTATTTTTACAGCTTGACGTAGACGTGTACAGCCCATCGGAAGTGTTGGAAAACTTTTGTGCATGGCAAGTTCAAATTAACCCAAGCAAGGATTCCCATCCTAACCACCATGATCTTGCTATATTTGTTACAAGGTGAATATACTTACAATATAATATGCTTTCTTGATTTTGTAGTTGTTTTTTTTTCTATTAGTTTATTAATCTTAATTCACACAGCCATATTCGCTGTTAGTAGACAGAACTTAAAACCCATTAGTAAATATTTCATCTCAACAGTAAGTAATTTTTGAGTAAAAGAGTTAGAGCCAAACAAACATAGAATATGATATAAATGTAGATAACCCTTCAAAAATTGATACAATATCGCCTTCAGGATATATCTATACAGACATAGGGTCAAGAGGGATACAAATGTAACATTGTTAAATCATATTGTATGTTAATTATTATTCAAAGAAGTTTGATATAGAACTCAATCAGGGGTCTGAGCCCCTAGTAAAGGCGCTGAGTTTTGTTGTATCAGATTAAGCAGTTTTGTTTGTCTTAAGATTAGAAGCTCAATAAAATAAGACCCATGAAAATTCATCCATTACAGACGTGCTCTGAGATTTACATTTTCATGGCTAATTGCACTCGACTATAAGGAATTGTAATTTAATTCGTTATCATATAGTATTAGTAGTACATATACGTGAAAGCCGGAGAAATTTTTTTATAAAAAAAGATCATTATTCTACTAAAAAAGAACTTACGCTTCAAATTTCGGTACTTTTCCGTTATACCGACCACACCTCGAAACCACTGCCAAGGGAACGAAACATGCTGTACGGACCACACATCAAAACCACTGCCAAGGGAACGAAACATACTGTGACTAAATAGGTTAGGTTAGAACCTTTTAGGTATTTTTTATTATTATTTTTGTATTTCTGTTGCCATAGATTAGCGTAGGGTTGGATGGCAACAGAAATGCAAAATTAATTTTAAAAATACCTAAAATAAGGTTCTAACCTAACCTATTTAGTCACAGTATGTTTCGTTCCCTTGGCAGTGGTTTCGAGGTGTGGTCGGTATAACAGAAAAGTACCCAAATTTCATTAGAAATTGATAAACCCTTTACAACGATAAGCGTTGCAGAAATAAAAAATATTAATTATATGTAACTTAGCTTCTTCTGTTTTTCAGCCCCACGTTGGGCGCCATTCTGCAACGATAAGCGTTGCAGAAATAAAAAATATATATGAATAAAAATAAACTGTTAAAAAAAATGGGTTTCGGTAATTTGTAAAAATAAAAAAAATTGTTCAAACTAAAATAAAATGTCATATGTGGATTATTCAGCAATTATTAACACCTCTCCTTCACTTCTTTTATTTATTCACCTTAATACACCAGAAATCGTCGTTCATAAAATACCTTAAATCATCAAAAAACACCTCTTAGGCCTACTGCCTTACCTCCATAAACAAAAATCACCATACATCATGTATCTCCTTAACTCCAACGTAGAATTATATCTTAATATCACCTTAAACTCCACTTTATAACTCAGAAATAACAATAACAAAAAAAAAATAATAATCATAACCTATAATAATCCACATATAACTTCATCTATGCTCTGTTAGCATCTGTCTATCCATAATTATTAATTACTGTGAAATATTTATTGAATTAGTTTAACTTTCTCAGGGGTGAGTACCTGGCTGCTAAAGTACAAGCTAATTGGATGTGCGTGGCTCAATAAAGAAATTCAAGACATCATGGCAGAACAACTATACGTTTACTCTGACATAATTAAAAAATGACTATTTACAACAAGATATATCAACATTACAAAGAATTAAACAAATCAATTATATACAATCTTTACAAGTTATAGTTAGGCCTAAACCTATTTAAAAGCATGACGCAATAGAAAAAAGTTGAAGTTAAGTTATTTCTCAAAAAATTGTAAAATTTCAAAAATGCAGACTTCCAAACTTAAAAATAATGGCCATATTTACTCACGATACCAGTTGTTTCTATACTTTTACCTAGGATTTCACTGAATTTACTCGATATAGTTAACACATTTTCATTTCATCAACGGCACTTGTTTGATCACATGTCTAGATTTTTCAAACTCACTTATTATGGAAATTGTACGATGGATTTCACTTTCTAAGTTTACAGCAACTCCGAAGCACCTCTGCTCCACTTTAATACAACATTTATCATTATACTGATGAGAAAACTACATTTTTAACCAAACTACACGGCACCTGCCGTCTACAACACACGCAGTTCATTCGCCATGTTTTTTCGTTCTGATACATTCTACCTTGTTCTCTTCTGTGCAGTTTGGCACGTAGGCAAGTAGTACAAAGCCTTCTGTATTGGAACTGTTTCAACGCTCATCATAGATGGAGTTTTCATTAGTCCTGTATCTCGATACATATGCCGATATTGTGACGTGCCTTGTTATATACGCTGACTTCTTGTACATGTGTTTGTTTTTAACTGTTTTTAATTGTTAAACTGTTTATTATTCAAACCTCATTCAAACATTTATTTGTCTTTCTTAACCGTTTACTTCAACCGCACTACTTGTTAAAATAACTTCTCATACAGTTCATACACGTTATATACTCTCATTGATTTATATATTTTAAGTCTGCTTTTTTATTTTACCTATTTACAGTCTGCTTATTCTTTATTCTTTATTTATTAAAAATGATTCTACTGTAACTATTTTGCGTCATAAAGGAATTTATATATATGCAAAAATTATAAATGTTTATTATTATATATATTGCGTCATTTTATTTATTTAGACCAAACCTCTATGCTTTAGATATTATGGGAAATTATAAATTTATTTTTATCATGTAGCATCTCTGTTACATGACTGTCAGTGTTACACCTTTTCGACAACAGCTTGTTTCCTACAAACAGGCTGAACTTCTAAAACTTTTAAATTTCTTCAACAAACTCTATATTTTATTATTATTTTTACTTACGTTTTACTTTACTTAACTTTTTTTGTTAGGAAATAAAATGAAGTCGAATGTTACAGGATGCAACAATGCGAAGGAGAAGTTCTCGGTGTAGCTTATATGACGAGCCTCTGTCGACCTGACAAGTCCTGTATTGTCTGTGTGGATGAAGGCTTGTTACTTGCTAACATAATGACCCACCAAATAGGACACAGGTAAATAAATATGTAGACGTTTTAAGTGTGAAGCGTAACAGAATCCTTAGTGTAACGTTTCAGGGTACATTCCTCGGCTCAGGATATAAATGAGTTAGGGCTACATATTTTCAGTAAAGTATTTGGACATTTTAATTTTCAAGATGGGAGCTTATCATTCACTGTTTAGCTGTAATTGACCTATTTGAGATCAATTTTAATTTTGTAAATCTGAAACATCAATCCATTGGTGTAACATGCACTTCATGTTCTTTCCCATATATAAGATATTTTTTTAATAAACTTATCCTGGATAATGTTCAACTGAGACAAAAGTTATTTTCCATTGATTGAAACAGTTTTTTAAAACTAGAAAAGCAAATAATGATCAAACAATCTCAAGGCCTGAAAAAACATCTTAAACCTTCTGTTGCATAGAATTTTACCTAAATCTTCCTTTGGGTTTGTTTTAATACTAAGACCATTTCAGAATAACTTGCAATCTTTGAGGAATGATTTTGTCAATGTATCAGATTATTTTTAATGAACTTTTATTGTTGTTTTTAAATTTCAGTTTAGGAGCTGAACATGATGAAGGACAGAACAATGGCTGTCCAGATTCAGAACCAGATGGTACAACTTACCACATGGGGCCTAACATCAAGCAGATTAGTTCCGAGTGGACAACTTGCAGTAGAGAAACCATGATACAATTTATTAAGTATACAAAAACCCCTAGTTATTGGTTAAAATACATCTAAGAAAATTTTTGTTTCTAAGTTGCTGGAACAAACAAAAAAATGTATACCTAAGTCAGTTTTGGTGGGGAATAGAAGTGGAATTAATTGGTTACAGCCTATTTTTATTTTATTTATTTATTATTGCAACATAACATTCAAATGACTACAAATAATTAATTTGACAATGAACATGTCGCTCGTCAGAACTTCCTTAAATTAAACAAAACTACATCCAAACAATAAGCAAAGTACAAAGTTTTTTTAAAATATTCACTACTCCAATGAATGGTCATTTAAAAATTCATTCACATTATAATATTTTTTTTCAACTAACATTTTTCGGCATCCTTAAACTTTTTACATGTTGGCCTCTTTACCCGATTTGGTAATCTATTGTATAGTTTTAAGCCTACATAAAAAGGAGTACTGATATATTTCAAATCTATGAATGGGATACTGGAGCTTTTCTCTAAAACTTGTGTTTTAACAATGGACATTTTGGCCATCGTAAAAAGTATTTATCTGTGAATGAACAAAAATAAGACATTTCAGATTTTACTAGCATCTTCTTAAATATTCTTAAGGCTGCTTACTTGAAGGCTAGGCATATAAGTAAGGGCTCCTTCACACGAAGCCATTTAGCAGCGCCACTAAGAAGCACTTCCGTCGACTAAAACTAGAAATATATGGAAGGTTTCACACACCACCACAGCCACTGAATTAGAAGCGCCACTGACTGTTACGGAATTTGCCTTCGCTACAGATCTCGGCGATTAAAAGAAGTGCTGCTGCTGTCGAAACATAGTTTTAAATAGTAGGTTTCACACGTCACCACTTTTTTAGTTGCTCGAAGAGAAGCGCTGTTTCGCGCCACCGAAAATCAGTCCACACAGCATTCAGACCAGTTATGGACCAAAACGTCCTTCCGAGCCTAAAGCCCAGACGATGTTTCTTCGAATAACAGTGATTTTTCGACTGATTTGTTAAACATTTAAAATTAATTGACTGAAAACTAGAATTATGTTAATTAAATTTATAGTTTACTAACAATATATATAAATAAATAAATGTGAAAGTTTGCATTTTTGAAAAATTTTCTTAAGGGGAGTCAGATGGCCCTTTGTTACCTGTTAAATTACGTACCGGTAAACAAAGGTACATTTATTTCAGGAACCAAAAGAGATAAGATCATTTAAAACGAGATAAAAGAGATAAGATATTTTAAAAAAAAATATTTTAGAGTATACCTACTTTTCTCTACAATTTAACACAATGATTTCTTTAAATAACTTATATTAAAGTTATTGTAAATTTTTTCACAAACGTCAAACAAATTTCCAAATTTGAGTTATAAAAAGTCATATAATCTTATGCAAACTAAAATTTTTTTAAACCCTCATGTTAAAATATGCATGTTATTATACCAAACAAACCAAGAAAAAATTATTGAAATATCTTTTATGGTTTCCGAGATAATACTGTTAATACTGTTTTTTCTTAATACTGTTTGTTGCATAAAAAAAAGTACAAAAAGCCTATAAAAATGTTCTATTCAACATATTTACATGAAATTAGATTTAAATTAAACCTAAAGATCTATACAACATAATAAGCTAAAAAAAATTCTTTTTTCCCCAAAACTTTCTCCTTCTATTTTGATGTTTTTTTCTGCGTATAATAAGCATTGCCAACAATAAATCACCTTCCACGTCCATTTCTACAGAACGACTGATAATCTGGAATGTGATAGTTACCTATTTTCTAGTAATGCACACAGGCTTAAGTAGAGCTATTGAAATTTAGCATAGCAACGAGAAGTGCGACAACGAGTGTAGAAGCGCTACTACGGCCGAAGAAGAGACACAACGCCGGCTACTGAGAAGCGCTACGAAGTGGCTTCGTGTGAAGGCGGCCTAACAGTTTATAAGCTAGTACAAATCTTAGAAAATTTTAAATTGAAATAGCTAGACTTTGCAAACAACAATTTAAACAGTGTTTAATGTAATAGATCATTTAATTATAATCTTACTATCAAAATCAACAGAAAATTGTTTACTTTAGCTGACATTTAAATAAAAAATTACGCAATAATTAATTTAACAAAACAATTGGAAATATAATAATTTAACAAAATAATTAGAGAAATTTACAAAACAAAATTTATAAATATACAATATAAAAAATAACAAAAGTTGTAGTTTGTTCTAATATTTATTGTTAAGACAAATTTGTATAACATCCATCAATTGAAAATAGCGTATAAAATAACTTTAAAAATCACAAAAGTTAACTAATTTTTCTATGAGAGTTTGACATTATTAAAATTGGCTACAACATTTGGGGTATAAAAAAGTAGTAAGTCTCAGATTTTTTCAATAGGCCCAAAAACCATCCAATTAATTGGAACTGCATTTGAAATGGTGATGTAACCTATATAAAAACCCAAACAGCTGACCACAGCCAAAGCAATAAAAACCTTAAAAGCTTATAAAATGGGCTAGCAGATAATTAAAGTTGCTAGTAGAAATTTGTATTCATAGTATCTCCAAGTAAAACTTATTCTTAAGCAGATGCCAACAACCTTTTGCTTGGTAACATATGTTTATAAGCTTATTTTGCATTTCTTAGACAAGTGGGAAGTCTAAGCAAAAATGTTAAACTGCAAACCATCTTTAGTTGGGGAATTAAAATAAGGGCATTCAATAATAACAATTTATTATAGAGCAGAAGCCTAGAGAAACTTATGCTTTTTCTTACTAGTATTTGCTTATAAGGATATTCATAACTTTTATTTAAAGTTCTGTTTGTTTTGAATTCTTTGGGATTATTGTGAGAAATAAAAATTCAACCGCGCTTAACGTTTATTTTGCATTTTCAACCATACATTTTTTACATAAAACCAATGTTTTTTGGCATTTTTGCAACTGGTTTCTTACAATATTGGCAACTGTGGTTTGACAAAGAAATCTGTTGTTTGACTAAACCAAAATAATAATCTAACGGCCAATCTGAAACTACACTTATCGCTAAATGTTAAAACATTCTAAAACGGGAAATTCCATCTTATGTGTGCTACGACGAGCTCACCAAAAGCTATAGGTACTACTTTCCAAGGTTACCTAAAAGGGTATGCGATGCTAAATTTACAGTAGATGATTATGGAACACTTTTTATTGGCTCGTAGTTTTATTTTCTTCAATTTAATAAAAGTTACGATAACATTTTTATACTTAAAAAAAAACAAAAAACATTATCAGTAAAAGAAGATAAAGTGAGATATTTCAAATGTTTTTGTCTTCTTGTTTACAGAAGTCGTGCAAGTTGGTGTCTCTCAGACAGTCCTTCGGATCATGATTTCAACTTCCCTATAATGTTGCCAGGTCAGATTTACTCTGCCGCGCAGCAATGCAAACTTAACTTTCAGATGTACTCGAATCCATGTGCTGTTGGCTCGGTGAGATAAGCTACGACTTAGTTTGAACCTGTACTGGGTTTGATCAAATAAAGAAAAGAAAATATATTATGTAGAAAAGTTAAATGTACAATTTTAGATTATCTCTATGTAGTATCCATATACATTCTCATACTTTGTCATTAAATATCATTACAAATTTATCCCATCCTAGCACCACCTTATCTATTCCCCATTCTAAAACAATTTCACCAAATAAGTACCCAGTTGGCTTTTAACTTTATCTGTGAATTCGAATTGCTTACAAAGTTCTGAATAGACTACCAGAAAGATGTTTGTGTTAAGACAGTGTTGAAAGAGGATGTAATATATTTACTAGTAATTTATTAGCTTTCATAGGCGAACAAATGGACACACATTTAGAGAGAACAGCTATTAATCACATCTTATATTCTTGAATTCTATTTATAAATATATTATTTTATATTTCATACTAATGAATGTTGTTATTACACACTAATTATTTTATCTACCTACCTGAAGGGAAATAATATGTGTAAGTTTGGATTAAAAGTTCTTTTGAAAGTGATTATTGTTATTTCATTCTGATTGATATCAAACTTGTATTCCGTTGTATTACTATTAATACAGTATAGAGTATACCAAATGGGTTCAAAAATTAAAATTTTGTTTTACATATTTAAATATGTATAGTTTACTATAGTATTTTTACACTATTTTTAAGAAGATGTATTTGTGTAAGTACAAATGTAGAATTTTTTTATTGCACGAAGTCTCACAAAAAAAAAAAAAAAAAAATAGGAACTCTGTTATGGTGTCAATCGAAACATATTAAATGTCCATTTTTATCTGCACATACGCATCATGATTGGCACAAACTAAGTACCATAAAACTGCTAATTTCATAAAACTAGGTCAAGCCATTTTTATTTGCGCTTGCACATTATGATCGGCACAAACTTAATATCACGAAACAGCTGAGATTTCAATACATTTTGTTTATAGGTAGGTTATTAATAATATTGTCGTAACGATTGAATTAATTTGATAAAAGAGTTCATTATTAAAATATGAAAAACAATGAACATTTTAAAATTTATTATTATTACTGAGTTGCAAGCTAAGTTTCTAAAATGAACTAAAGATATTTACTAGCTGTGGATTCTTAGTACGAGCTGGTTAACATAGGATAGAAACAAGGGGATGGTATTTAATCAGCCTAAATTTAAAGTCAGTATATTTATCTAAATTATCTATTTGTTGTTGGTTACTAAAGCATTTTTAGTTTACTGCTTGGTGTAATTATTAGTAATGTAAATATGAATCATAATTTCTGCTTTGTCTTGTTTCAGTTCTGTGACAAACTTTATTGCCAAATATCTCCAACAGAATGTGTTACGAAAGGAGAACCTCCTGCAGATGGAACTTTCTGTGCAACTGATATGGTTTGTCTACTTCTAATTATCTTAAATTTTATAAATGTATACTGTACAAAGGAGAAAACATTTTTAGAAACAATCAATCATATATTAATTTGCTACGGAGTTTCTTTATTGGCCAATTACATTGTTATTTTTCAACCAATTTGTACAAATGAAGTGTCATTTTAAACGTTTTACACTGCAGATTTACAGAAAAATACAAAATATTACTGTATTTAAAAAAGTAAGCAATGCTTAAAAAGTTACGCCATGTTATTTAAATTAGAGAACTTTTTTTGGAACCATCCCTTAGGGAAAATCAAGTGGGCTCATGACAAATGTATCAATTTGAAGTTTAAACCTTCCAATACTCTGCAAAACAGTTAAATGTGTCATTTTAATACTTTTAATGTGTTAAATAATATAAAACGTAAATGCATTTCACATGTTGAGTTGAGTTTTATAGCCATTTTGTATTTACAACTAATATCTAATTTGTTATTAATGAAATCTCACAATGTGCTTTTAACACTCCGATGCAGGCGCCTACTATATTCCCACAAATGCTGGCACTGGATCTGTGAGATCCACTCCTCCAATTTCAATACATATTTGTAATAGCCAAATGTTCAGAATTGTAGACCTAACTATAGGTCAATGCACAAAAGAAAATATCTCCTTACGTTCCATATATGCATTCGTGATATTATAACCAATACCTCAAAGAGATATATATAGTGATATATATTCACAAATAGTGTGAAAATTTATCTGGGTATACTCCAAAAAAATAGATTCTTCGAGAAAATGTAATTATTGGTCAGCAAATCATTTAAATGCCAGAGGCTAGACGAAAGTCAGTTGGTGGAAGGTAGGAAATCAATAAAGATACTAAATTTTTTTTGTTTAACAAAATTTCTAAAATACCCACACGAAATCTGGCTTGGCATGTCAGAGATTCAGAAGCATTCTTTCAGAGCAGGTGTTTATGCGGCTAAGGTCTTAACATTGTTGTCAACTATGGCTCCCTGAGTCAGAAGGATAGATGAATACCCCATTTGAGATCCCCAAATTGAGCGACTTAAGGGGAGGTACCTCGAGGATCTGTGAGGTCGAGCACCGGCATCAGAGTGTTAATCAATGCACTTCTGATCAAGGTTTTGACTTATTTTCCTGTTCAGTAAACAAATGTAACCTTTGTGAAGTAAATATTAGACATGTATAAATGAATAAAATTAAGACTTGAAATGGCTTTATGAGAAAGCAACATTATACAAATAATAAACAGAACACAGTTAACCAAGACATCTTCATAGTGATGGTTACAGTTACATTCTATATTCGAATGATGTTTCCAAAGTTCTGAGAATTTAGCTATAATTTTTATTATTTTGTTAATTTTTGTCAATATTACAATGTAGTTCAACATAATCTCCATTTAACTGAATACATTTATCCCAACGATAAACTAATTTTTTTAAGCCGTCCAAAGAACGTTTTCGGTGTCTCCTCAATCCTCCTGTTTATGGCATGTTTTACGTCAGTTAAACTTTCAAATATAACACCCCGTAAGGGTTTTTTTCTAATCTGGGAACAAATGATAATCACTGGGTGCAAGATTCGGGGAATAAGGTGGGTGCGGAAGCAATTCCTATCCTTCGTTTTTCATGCGGTGTGTGGTCTTGAATTATCCTGTTGCAAAAAACAGACGCTTATGCAACTTTCCAGGCCGTTTTTTGACAAGTGCCTGTCGCAGTGATCCGGATAATAAATTCTAATAATATTCTGCGTTAACTGTAGTACCTTTCGCCAGATAATCCATAAAAATAATCCCTTCGCAATCCCAGAATACAGTAAGCATAACCTTTCCAACAGGCGGAACTGCACACGCCTTAAGTGGAGACCTTTCTTCAGTTTCCGCCATTCTTTAGATTGGCTTTTGGTCTCAGGATTGAAATAAGGAATCCACGTTTCGTCAGTGGTTATTATTCGAACCCAAAATTCATCACCGTAACGGGCTAACAGCTCTTAAAGTTGACGGCAAGTATCAGACCTATTGAGTTTCTGTTCTGGTCCCAACAGCCTTAGCACCCAGCGCGCCAAAACCTTGCTAACGCCTAAACAATCATGCAAGATATGAAATTGTCATGTACCTATCCCTAGGCATACACTAATTTCACGAATAGTCATTCGCCTGTCCTCTTTCAGTAGGTCTTCGACGGCAGTAATGTTTCTTTCATTTACCGACGTGCATGGAAACCCACTGTGTGGATCATCTTCTAGTGATGTTCTACCGGTTTTAAAACGATCGATCCACTGATAAACAGTACTTTTGGATTCTGTAGACTCACCAAATACTCCTTGCAGACGCTGAATAATTTCTGATGTTTTCACACCTTCTTTCCACAAAAAAAAAATTATTGCTCTTTGAGATTTTGCTGCGTCTTCCATGGTTACAAAAACAGTGCTATGAAAACGCGTCTACATCAGTCGAACACCTAAATCAGACTGAACAATATTGCACTAGATAGTTGCATATAAATATGTCAAGACTTCTCTGGCACAAATAAAATTGCCTCCGTAATTTAATTATAGCAAAATTCCCAGAACATTGAAAACATCCCTCAGTTTTGGAAACATATGTATGACAGTTTTGCGTGACGGTTTTTCCACTTGGTTTCATGTTGATAATTACAAACGTATAGGTATCGCCAGTAGATTTTTTATTGGTTCCCATATCTAAATATGATATTTTATGATCATATTTTAGGGGAGAAGTTCTGAGGAAGAACTCCTGTAGAACTTGGGACGTATTTCATCTTCCTAGTGGTTCAGGGGGAGGGGGGGAGGGAGCAATTCAGGGTTTGAGATTTTGTAAAAGAAACCAAGTCTCCCTACTTACAAGGCTTGGTTACTCTCCCTTTACTCCCCCTCCTAGCACCACCACTTAAAAAACGAACTATTTGTAAAACTCTTCCCTGTAGGCTATTTTCAAAGTCATTTCCACTAACGGCCCATTTCATACTGTGAAAACATTTGCAGTTATAATTTTTGGGTTATGCTTTTGTGTAGGAATAGCCTACAAATAACGATAGTCCTTTCAACCTTTATTACAACTCTTGTTATTATCAGACCTTATTATAGACTTAATTCTTTTGTTTACACATTTAATGTGATTTACCATCTTAATTTTGAGGTTATGATTAATCTAAATAAAAGTAGGATTTCTCCTGATTTATTAATATTTAAGACAGATAAACAGGGTGTGGGAGACTTAAGGTCATAGAGCTGCGATGTAAATGGTCGGCGAGGTTAAAAAATATTTGTCTAATAATTACGTGATGTGTTTTCATTAAAATGGAATACTAACAAGTACCTACCTTCGGTATTATAAATCATGTTATTTAGATATATTTATTTACGTTTTTACAATTTAAACAAAACTTTTCCAGTGGTGTTTTAATAAAGACTGCGTAACCATGGGCAGAAGACCGGGTGCCATTAACGGAGAGTGGAGTAGATGGAGTGAATGGTCACAGTGCACTAGGACCTGTGGAGGAGGTGTATCAATGAGTTACCGGATTTGCAATAACCCCAAACCGTCTAAAGGCGGAAGATATTGTGTTGGAAAGCGGATGCGGCATAAAATGTGTTCTACAATGGTGAGTGACAAATATGTTTTAAACTATTATTAATTATTTTCATTCCAGATTGGATAGTAAGATTTACACTTCTAGTAAACTAAGTTGATACATGGTTTGTAGTTTTATGTTGTAGGTACTACTACAGGCATCCCACACGCCTGGAAAGTTAGAGAAATTGAAAATGTAATTTTTGTGAAAAACCTGTGCTTATGGCTGGATTTACATGTTTTGCGCGCGTAGACTAAGCCAAAATTATTATCCCTATGACCCTGCCGCCAATCCTGCGTCTTTTTAAGCAACACTATTCCCACTGTTCTACTAAATCACCTTCAAAAATCATAAAAGTTTGTAATCATTTTATTTTAAAATTTTGAAAAAACAACATAGACAAGTTATACACGGATGTATCCTACTGTATAATTGTTACTAATAAAAATGGTGAAAATTTACCTTTCAAAACATAGTGTAAAAGGTGTTAACAGATAACAATAATTTCCAAGAAGGCCTATAATATAGAGGTTGAGTTTACTTATATGTGAAATTTCTAAAACAAGTGAAACTGTAGTACACATCAAAACGGTTTACTTCTTGTTTTTATATGAGCAAAATTATTATTAAAAGCATGACAATCAAGTTTCACAGTCAAGTATGTTTTATTGATAAAACGCTAGAAATATGAATACAATTTATGTCTTTTTATCGATGAATAAAATTGAGAAAGAGTAAATTTTTGACTCTTGAGAGTTTGGAAAATGACCTTTCAGCTGCTCAGTTGTAGAGTTTAAGGCAAATACTTATATTGGAATATAAGTTCTGTAGATTTTAAGTCTGTGAAGTTACGATAGTGATACTTTCACCATTGGTACAGTCTACTTGGTTTTGAGTTAGAATTCCTTTTAAATTAAGACACTCAGCAACAAATGAAGATTCCTCACTGTCAGTTACATACATTTTTCTCAAAGAAGATGCTGCTGTAGTGATTTCCTCAGCATTCAAGAAGAGGATTTGTTAGGAAGGAGAATTTGTTGAAAAACTCAATACGGACAGTGATTCTCTTCAATCCTGAAAGAAGCATATTAAGGATCATATCAAAGCTTTTTTCAACACTGGTTCCTCCTGGTTCAGATTAGTCAAAGAACTTCTTCCATTTCTTGGTCTGTCAGCCGTCTTCTAGTAATTAAACTGACCTTTCAGTTCATCCACAAAATGCAATACAAGATTTGTATCTCATCGAAACTGTACATTCATAATATACAGCGGGATTGTATTTTTTCACAACAGAATTACAATTTTTTGAGAACATCATCACGTAAGACTGTCATAAAAAAGTTTCTTCGATTTTTCATTTTAGATGACTATATTTTTCATCTTTTCAGAGCATCATTTGCAGTTGCCACAAAATTTCTGTTGATGCTTTTGCACACCTCTTTCCTGGCCGACCATCTCGTTATGATCGGATATTTTATGGAGAGCTTATCTCCAGGTTTGAAAAATGATGTATACTGTATTTTTGATTGTGTTTAATATAAGGGATTCTTCTATCATAATTTTGATTTTAAATTAACATTTTTAATACAGAGGTTCCAAAACCTTAAATACAAATAAAAGTTGTTGGTACAATTTTCGAATGCATATAAAACGTAAAAGAGGAATGCATGTCTGTTCCTTCAGTAAAATGTAGATGAAAATATATATTTATTCTGTGCGATTTTATTATTATTAATTTAAGTTATATCAGAGTGTATAACTCCTCTAAAAAAATTAAAAATAGTATGTAAGTCTTAATAATTAATTAGTTAAGGGATAATTTGGCAAAATTAATGTAATTTATGATTTCTACTATAGTACATAAATCTACAGTCAACAAAATTTGCTAAAAATAGCATCAGATAAACTATAAACAGTAAGAAATAATGTAAATACAATTAATTATATAAAAAGTACAATCTTCAAAAACAAAAACTTTGTTATAAATTTATAAAATTTTCTGACCTTTCCACAACTTTTATTACAACTAATTAGCTGCCCCAGAAGCTTGTTTTGAAGTTACCATCAAGTAATAACAGAAACAAATAAATAAGTAAATAAAACATTCACTAATTGATAAAAAGATTTATAACTTAATTTATTCATAAAAATATTTACATAGTTTTCTACCAATTCATATTAGTTCTTATGGCTAGGTCTTAATATAAATGTTAAAAAAAATATATTATGTACTTCCACTAATAAACAGTTTTGCGCTCATAAAGATGAAGGACTAGCAATTCTATGGATGACCTCGGCAATTCATTTTTTGTTGAGACGTTATTTGTTGTGTACCATCCTCAAAGGGAACAAACAAAATGGAAAGCGTACTGAGTC
>JAGFPH010003012.1:155257-167343 GCA_018207615.1 Philaenus spumarius
GACTGGTCTTACGTACAATGTTGCCAACATGAATTGGCTTTGGCGCGTGAATTCAAAAGATACTAGTTTCTTGGATTTACGTTTCTACAAACGCTACAGTTGTTATGATTTTTAATTATTTTTGTAAGATATTCTATAAAAATATCTTTAATAGAAATAAATATAAAAATTGTAAGGGGTAAAAATATAATACAGTTTGATATTGCCAAATTATTGTTGTTGTTAAACAATATTGATTTGTTTATTTAGGCATGTCAAGGTTTCACGGAGAGTTTCCGAGAGTTACAATGCAAAAAAACTGACGGTCGTCATTTCAGAGGTCGTTATCATAACTGGCAGAAGTACCACAGTTTCTTCAATAGTAAGTGATTTTTTATAAGCAACAAACAGCAGGTATATTTACGCCAAGTCTGGTAATGTCCGGTTGTGTAATTATTTTAAAACCATTGTGTTTATTGTTTGGTGTAGGCATGCGTTATTTCCAATTGTAAAATACTTTATGAAAGTAAAACTTCTTATATTTACAATTGAGTACTACCGCACTTATAGATCCAGAGAAGAGAATAAAAATTGTTCATGTAATGATAAATTCTTTTTTAGTTTAGATCTACACTATTTCAAACTGTAAATTACTTATACCTGGGCCCACTTCAAGCATTTATATTAAAAGTTTTTTTTTAGACTTTAAACTATTATCATTATTGTTATCAATAATATTAATGTTTGCTAGATACTGAGAAGTTGGTCATGTGAATGGTTACAACTCCACCATTGTGATACAAGAATATTGTATCTTCAGGATACATTAAATTGTTCTTTTACTGAAATAGTATTTTGTTTAAAAAAATCTGATACTTACGTATATTTTATTTGAAATTTCTAGAGACGTCCCCAAAGAATTGGCAATAAAGTCCTCTTTCGAGAATCTGAGAAAATAAGGATCAAAATAAACCTCTTTTCTACAGAAAACATAGCAAAAACAATGTTTAGTTTAATTTTTAAATTTACTTTCATATTTTATTAGGAAGTTTATAGCATGAATACTTGTTAGAACTAATGTTGTATATTACTGTACCGGTAATGATATTGTTATAATGTTGGCACCAATGCCTCCTCCATATTAGTTTTAAGATGACGTAACATACGACTTTCTGTTAGACAGTATGATCTCGCTCTTGTGTACTTTAACGATATAACTTGTATCTAAATAAATCTAGTTCTTAAAATGAACTCTTGTGTCAATTAACAACTAACTTATTTGAAAATGAACTTAATGGATGTAAGATTCAATAAATGCACATAGGTATTAAAATCATTTTAGGAGAAACAAATTTCTACAGCTGAAAGTTGTCTTCATAAAACATTGTCTTTGTTATAATTAAAATTATCGAAATCAAGTTAAATTTGGAAAAACTGCAATCATTTTTTGTCATGATTCGTACATAATTTAATATAGTGGACTCTTCTCCCAGTACAAGCTTTCTCGCCTCAACTTTCATACATATTGCTGACTCCTTTCTAATAAATACCATTTTGGCAAAAGAACAATAATTGTAAAAATAAAATTAATTACTTAAATTATTATTACTATACAATTTTATTTCGGGAGCCTAGAATACCTATTGTTTATGTATTTTGTTAAAAGTTTAAATATTGTAATATTTTGTATCTCACTGACATCCATCTGGCATTGTATATTTGTCCCGTATGTGCGTTTTGTGTAAAATAAATAAATAGTTTAATTCTAGGAGGAAGATATCCAGATCTTTTTTTATGGGATAATTTGTTTGTACCCTCCAACAGTAGAACAGCCTGGAACTGCTCCTGCCCATTGCCAAACTCACTAGGTGCTTGAACCGCAAGATAGTGTTCTAGATTTTATATTTTAAAATAATTCAGGAAGAATTAGTTTTCTTTCATGCCTTCTGGATTTATTTTACAGATATTGCATGCGCGTTGATTTGTCAAAACAGGAAAGGTGAGGTAGTCATGCGATCTCCAATAGTTGCTGATGGAACCCCATGCAAAGCTGGGACAAGAAATGTATGCATTGAAGGATCCTGTGTGGTGAGTTGATAAGTAGACCGTCGATAATACAGATTAAATTAGACTGGATCCTGTCCAGATTTTTGAAACAAACAAAATAATTGATGCGTCAAACATAAAAAAACTTGCTAAAACCGTTAATAGTTCACTTTAGTGCTTAAATAATTGGAGCAGGTAACTAAAACCATTAATTTATACGTAAGAACTTAAATCTATATAAATATATAAAAATCTCTTGTCACAGTGTTTGTTATCGAACCCCTCCGAAACGGCTTCACCAATTTCTATGAAATTTGTTATGTATATTTGGTAGGTCTGAGAATAAGTTGTAGGCTATTTTTTATACCCCTAGGTGATAAGGGTGGCCTTGAAACAACTCCTAAAACAATAAATATTGTTTGTTATAGGTCTCAAAAACCATACCACCTAGGAACGTGAAAGTTGATACACGTATTGCTCACAGGCTCCAGATGCCCACTAAGAACGGTTTTTAAAATATTTGGCCTTTAAGGGTTAAAACAACCCCTAAAACAATAAATATTGTTTGTTATAGATCTCAAAAACCTTTCCCTCTAGGAACTTGAAATTTGGCACACGTATTGCTCATAGACACTAGAGGTGCAATAAGAAATGATTTTAAAATATTTGGCCTTTAAGGGTTAAAACAACCCCTAAAAAATAAATATTGTTTGTTATATATCTCAAAAACCATACTACCTAAGAAGGTGAAATTTGGTACACTCATAGGCGCACTAAGAAAGAATTTTGAAATATTTGGCATTTAAGGGTGGAAGCAACCCCTAAAAGAATAAATATTGTTTTATATACTTTCCTTAAAGCTATAATGCTGAAATTTCTTACAAGATACATATAAAATTAAACCAATTTAACATTTCATTAGGGGTGAAAATGTGATAACAACCCTTAAAAGCAATGAATATACATTTTTATACCTTCCATAAGCTAGAGAGCTGATAATTTGTAAATTTATTTCTTACAAGATACATATAAAAAATAAACCAGTTTTACATTTTGTCACGTTCTGCTAAGGGGTAGAAATGTAGTAACAACCCCTAAAACAATAAATATTAATTTGTATACTTTCCTTAAAGCTAGAGATCAGAATTTTTTTACATTTATTTATTACAAGATACACTTAAAAAATAAACCAGTTTAACAATAAATTAAATACCAAACTAATTTAAAATATATATGTAATAATTCACTTTCGTGAAATAAAAGATGAAAGAAAATGACAGAAAAATATTACAATTATGTAACATCGTGATGCAAAAATGACCCCATAGCGAAGCACGGGTATTCAGCTAGTATTATATATTAATGATGTAAACATAATAATCATAATATGCTATGCATATTATATGCTATGTAAACATGTTATTAATAGTTTATAAATTGTCAGAGATCTTAAAAAAATCTAATATTGCTTTTTGAACTGCAGTAATGGATCACTGTTTTGCAGCCAAATCTTTGATTAGTTTTGAATGAATAGAATGAACTGGGTCGGCGAACTCTCCATCTGTTTCTCAAGCCATGGCATCAGCGTCTCTGCTGCCATAAAGTTTCCGAATGTGTCAGCACAGCCTCTTCAATTTTCCCATCTGACTCACTGTTTCTGCGTCCTCTTCAGACACCATGGAAGATATTTCTTCTCAAAATCTGGTATCCAAGATCGTTTGTCAACAGCCAACCACTCACTGGCATCACATGTTCGAATCCCAGGACCATGCTGCATATTTCTGCCACTCTGTTTACACCACAGTCTCCGCTATAATTTGCGATTGCTTCACCAGCACTTTGTTCTTCAGGCCATAATTTATCTCAGGCTCTTTGCAAGATGCTTTTGGTGAGAGCATCCCAAGCATCACGTAACTGTTAATATTGTTAATGAACTGTACCACTATAGTTTATAGGGGTACGACGACCCCACCAAGTTTGTCGTTTCAAGATTAAGACGAGCTGAGTTTTTGAGTCTGCATTATCGACGCTATACTGGAAATAATTTGCATATGTCTGCGTAATTAATATTCAGTTGTACAGTCGAACCTCTATGAGACGAATTTCAAGGGATAGGAGAAAAATTCGTATTATCGAGGTATTCTTAATAAAGAGGTTCGTTTTATCGAGGTTGATTACTGCCGTTATTCGTCTTATAGAGGTTTCTCCTCGCTCTGAGATAACCTCTATAAAACGAAGATTTTTGTGGCCAACCTCTATAATACGAATTATTGTTACCGTAACTGAAGTTACAGTATTTTTTCAATGTAGGAATACTGTAGGTAAAAAAACCACTGCAACAATTTTAAAAATATTCGTTTATGTACATATTAAATCCCTTAAGTATTGAAACAAACAATAGACGGTTTGTTATCCATGTACTGTATACTAGTAAAATAAAAACAAATATGAAGTCAAAATACGGTACAGTATAAATTCTTCTTCTTCGGATTTTCTTCCACATGCTTCAAAACTTTACGCTTAAACTCCACTTTTAGCGCCGTTTTTGACTTTTTCCCTGCCATTATCTAAACACTAAACATATGCACAACTCTAAAACAAGGGAAAAACACAGCCGGAAGGGTCACACGCCAAATAATGAATGAGGAAGGAAGAGGGGTGGATGGGGATTTCCTGTCGAGACAAGCTTCTGTTTGTTTTGAAAACTACGTACTATGGAGGTTGAGATCATGAGAAATTCGTCTTATAGAGGTCGCGTTCGTCTTGAAGAGGTTTTGTGCTAAGAATATTCGTTTTGTAGAGGTTAATCAGTCCTAGCCCATGTCACAAAAAAAATCGTCTTATGGAGGTTTTTAACCAATTACTACTTTGTATAGAGTGCTTCTAAGCATTGACCTTTACGAAAGTTTCAAAGGGATTAAAAAAAATTCATCTTATCGAGGAAATCGTTTTATCGAGGTTCGCACTAACGAGGTTCGACTGTATTGGAAACATGACGGTTTTAAAAACATCCTATCTCTAAGTTTAATTTTGATGGTTCCATACCCATCCTTAGTCTCTCTTGTGTGTCACAGCCTCAGAGTACTATAACCTTTGCACACAACGTTTTTCTAGTATAACCTTATACAGTATAAATTCCATCAGTTTAGTTTCTAAAGTTCATATTTTTCTTTTCTTGTTATATTTAATTTAAAGCGGTTGATAGGTTTTTCCTAAAGTATTTGTTTTGGGTTCTAGAATTTGTCATTATTTAAATTTTAAAGCGCTAAGTATATATGGGCTACCGCTAATTTAGACTTAAAAAGATATGTATTTATTTTCTGAATGTTCTTTATAAATTTTGATTCTTAGGATTAAGTAGTATACACAAAAAATACTCAAATAATTTTAAACTTGTTGTAAATATTTTCTGAGTTAAAAAAAATTGAAACTAATCTTAGTAGAATTTACAATTAGTTAAACGCTACATACATAAAAGCAATACTTATTGCTGTCTAAAAATAAACTAATTACGTACTAAACCAACAAAAACAAAACAAAAACTTTGGAATGAATATCAGTCAGCTCATTACAAACAAACAAGGAATAGCTGAGTGAAACATATGCGTCTGTAGGCGTAAACCGCGATGAGAACACTTGCGATAATAGACTCATTTGCTCTGACAACAGAACACATACAGATAAGGCGCCACAGACATTACTTACTGTCTTTTTATTTGTTTATTTAATTTTTTACAACATTACAAACGGTGACAAACTTGTCAAACAATTCACAGTCACAATACAGTTTATCTTAGACTCTATTCTTTCTCTTATCAGCCGGTAAGTACAGTAAAATGTATTTGCTGTCATTTCATAGTATGCTACAGTACTGATATACTATGCTGTCATTTCATTAAAATAAATTTCCATTGCATCTCTTTTCCTACCAAATTTAATTTGACTGTTTCTTATTTGATATTAGTGCATTCTACTAACTTCTTTATCATTTACATGAAAAAAGATTTTCTCATGTTCTTCAGGCTCTTGAACATGCTTGGCACTTCTGTTGGACTTAGAAGTTTTGTAATTTTTGGAATGAGTTTTACATTTCTTTTTTCAAACAGTTTCTTGTCCTTTTCCAAGCATAATGAGTATTTTCGTCTTCTTAATCCAAACTTATTCAGAATCAGTAAATACTGTTTTACAGATTAGTAATGGGTTCTTTCTTGGCAGTATCACTGTTCCACTGTAGAAGGTAGCTCGAAGAAGAGGTTAGCTCAATATATATGCATTATTAAATATTTCATTTTCGTATTGTTAAATAGTCTTTATTCCATTAAAAATTTAATTTTCAATTTTGTATTTTTTCACCTCCATTTTAAATAATCAGTTGTTCTTGTAATAAGTTTCTAACTTTTTTTATAGAATGTCGGATGTGACTGGGTAATTGAATCTAATGCTAAAGAAGATGCTTGCGGCCAATGTCATGGGAACGGTACAGGATGTCGTATAATTCATGGGACATTTGATGAACCTAGTAAAGATAAATGTAAGTGTATGATTATTGAATCAATATATGTGTATTGATGTTTCTTTAGTTTTTATACATCTTAGAATAATTAGTACATAATTTTTCATTACTTTTAAGTTTTTATTTGTGCAATGTTGTTTAGATTTATTATTATATTAACAAGAAAAATTTGTTTAGTTGTGCATCGTTAATTTTGTTTGTACTTATATCAAAAGGTATACTGAGAAATTGTAGTAAGTGGTCTTCACAGAGTTTTTAAAAGTCTTGCGGCTTGCTTTGAGTGGAAAATATCTTTACTAAATATAAACAGATGAAATTTGTTTATATGTACATGGATATCTCTAAAATTAGTGAACTTAATTGGAAAATAAATATGCAGAAATTACTACTCAACTAATAAGCTTCCTTAGGTGCCTCTGCCAGATGAGAACGTCCATTGGTGAAAAAATTTAAAGCAGGGGTCGTCATCACGTTGGACCTTCATGCAATTCTTTGTGGTAGAAAATGTTGTATTCTATAAAATAATCATATAAACTAATGGAAACTATGGACTGATCAAAATTTTTATGTTTCATCCCTTGCCAGTGGTATGGAAGAGGCTTATTGTAGCATTGTCCAATACCATAATTTGCTACCCTGACAATTTATATTTCGGGTGGGAATGTTAAACCGATCTTATTATTTTTAGTCATTAAACACATGCGATAGTTTGAAAACTGCGTGGTGAATACAGTAATAAGGTTTGGGTTATAACAGTGGCTAGCAAAGTAAAACAGAAAGTAGTGAAGAGTTTCATGTTTTACAGAGAAGTGGACTAACTTATGATTGTTTGTTAAAGAAAGTTTTTGTTGAGTATAGCCTATGTGCCGGGGAAGTGTATCGATTTGCAATGCAATTCCTATTTAAGAGAAAAATGTAACATAGGACTCTTTTAACTACTGTATACATAAATATTGAAAAGAACATATTTAAAAAAATTCTACTGCATTCTTTGAATCTTCATGAGCAGAAAATAAAATCAGGGCTTTAATAAGAAACAATACTGACAAACTTGTAAAAAAGAAACAGTGTCAAAAATCTCACCAAATCTGTGTAGTTATGATTTAATTTTGTTATGATAAACAAGTTGAATTATTGTAGTTTTCTTTCTTTTATTTGTAATTCTTGTTTTTAATACAATAAGTGGAAATTATAATATTATATAATGTACAAATGTAAACTAAAAATAATTACTACTTATTATGAGCAAAAACAAGCTCAATACTACTGCACAAGAAAATATTCAAAGCCCGATCTTGAGTAAGACTCAAACAGTGACCTCCGGTTGCTTATATTATGATCAGGCAGGATTCCGAACTTAAGGTGTTCACCTCATTAGGCTTAACGGGTCCATTCTGCCTTATTCCGAGTATAACTTGATTCGACTTGCGGGAATATTCGCAATGAAAATAAAATTAACTGTCCTATTTGTTTGTTTATGATAAAGGTTATTATAGTCTTTTTGTTTAACATGTTTTAAAAATAAGTCATTCTAGGTCTATTTGTTTGTATTGCTTTGTTGGGATTATTGTAAACTAAAAGCATGTTTATTTTAATACAATAGACACCCTTAAAGAAATTGTTTTTATTGTAAGATATCTTATGTTGATTTATTGTAATTAGTGGGGTAATTTAAATAAAAGAAGATGTAAATGTATGTATTAAAACATCATTATTAAATCAAATTATTAGTCTTAAGGAATTTTTTAATAGCAATTGTGTCTTTAACTCTATATGTGGCATAGTAAAATGTAAAAGCATTTGTATATGTTCTGATGGGAGAGTTGATTCTGGGAAGACCTTCAGATAGGTGTGGGTTAGTTAAACATGTTCATAATTTGTATTTATGTTTTGTTTTCAGCTATTGTACCATTCTTGACAGTTCCTGAAGGCTCAGGAATGATTTTTGTCAGAGAATTGGCTCCTTCTTATAATCTGATCGCTATTTCTGGTGCTATAAACAAAATGTTCTATCTGAATGGACTAGGGTTTGTATCATCAATCATAATAGAGTGTTTATTGGTATGTACATATTGACATTATGTGTCCGAGACGGAAACATCTTCACAAACGGAATTATTACGGAAATATAACAATAATAGCAATCTTTGTCACAAGGCATGTGCCAAAAGAATGTTAGTAACTTTAGAAAATATATAAATAATTATTTTTATTTAACTCTTGGGAGGTTAGAAATTATGTTTAACTAAAGAACTCATCGTAAACGGTAAAATGACGTGTAGTTTTAAATTTGTTGGATTTGTAGTTTCATGCTCTTCTCAAAGTTTTACAGAGTGTAAATAGACTTCCACTCACAGATGTTTAGAATGCGTTTAGATGCCTAAATAATCTAAGGTATATTTTGGAGGGTGTGGTTGGTTTTTGAAGAAGTTTCAAATGTAAACTCAAAGTTTTACCAAACATTGCTAGTAATATACTCTTTCAAACAGTATAAGAAAATTTAGACATTTTGGAAAATAGAAAGGCCAATATCTAAAAACTTCTAATGGCAACACAGGTCAGAGATATCAAATTAAAGGTCACTTGTAAAGGTGAATAGTTTTTGTATTTAAACTTTGGTAATACCTGGAACCTTTTTAAAATGGCAGCCAATACAACAGATTTTCACGTTTTGTATAGTCTCTTTTTTGTTTAAAAATAGTAACATATGTTACTCTGGAACTTGTGTTTTTGTTTTAAATGTTCATAACAATGATCATTTCCTTAAATAATGTCACAGTTGGACATAACGTATACTTTGTTATATTGGATTACAAACTGATTTTAAGATTATGAATGACAGGTCATCTTTTCAGTGCTTGTTGTAATAATGAAGATAAAACAAAATACCGGACTATAGATTGCTTATAAATAATTATAAACTAATATAATTACCTATTATATCCGGTCTTCTAACTTTGTTCGCTTCTATTCTAAGACGTGTTTCAGGTCCGTGGTCCCATCCTCAGTTAATTCGCTTCGTTGGAGGTCATTAAATATTTATATTAATACAAACAGACAAACACAACACGTAACATTTAATACGCACATACATACACATAAATATCAACAAATTTTGGTAGGATATCTTATTAATGCACACATTCGCCTATCACGCGTCACACTCATGTTGGATGATAGAAAACGTTTAAATTAAGGATAGGGGGCGTTTCCCCCTAGGGGAATGGATTTTGAATCTAGATTGCTCTCATGAAGGGACAGATTTATTATTCTGGTAAAATTTTCCAAGGATGATTATACATTTTGACTGGACTACAAACTACTACCAAATTTAAGGAAAGACAAACTAAACAACAAAATCTATAATTTTTCAATAAAATAAAAGATTTGTTAATATTTTTTTTTTTTTATAGGAACTAATTGGCTTCTTATTAATTTAATTATACTCAAATTTCAAAATATATACATTTCACCGTTTCAATTATCACCATAAAACTCAATACTTGAAATTAATAATTAATAACAAAATAATCTTTCCTTATTTTAAATCTTTAATTTATTACATAATTTTATTTCATTATTTGAATAAGATATCGTAGACTGCTGTGAGAGATAGACGTATATTGAGTAATTTACTATTGAAACAATGCCTACTTCTCCCAATTATTTTATAAAAATTTGAATTTATTGTCAACATTGCAAAATATATTAGAATAATAAATATCACTGACTGTACCTTGGACGAGTATAAAGAGCGTTCCACTTGGAGTTCCTGCAGGTCTTGAAGGTCTCAGCTGACTCCAGGTTTAGCGTTGTTGGCGTAAGTTCTGTCTCCGGGAGTAACAAAGTCTGGACTCTTGTAGATATGCAGTAGCTGGCACCCTGCCCTATGCTGTCTTGTGGTTAGTTTAGATTCCTCCTGGGTTATGGAATAGTGCAACCCGTCTCTGGATAGATCCTGTGATGGTCCTGAAGGCTGTTACCAATTCTATTGTGCTTTGGTTAGTTTGAAATAATCATTGATGTGTTGCCTGCCTTTCGTTGTTTCGCCTCTGCAAACTATTTTCCAAGTTTTACTATAAAGACACTTAGTTAAATCTCGGTGTCGTTTTTAGAAGTCCCGCTCCGGCAAGTAACTTTTGGCGTTCTCCCTGTTGAGGGACTAAACCGTTACCACTTCGGTCGAACAAATTCCCTGCATTTCCCTTTAATTGAAGTTTCATATCTCATTGTTTTTATGAAAAGGAATTTTTTAATTATTTTTCCTGACTTCAGGATACTTAGTTTTATCAGAATTCATCTTTAAATTTTTTAATTATAACGATTTTTGATTGATCCAGTTTTTCATTACAATACACTAACACATTCCATTTAAGAGGTATTTACATAGCACAGGTAGTTTTTGTAATTTGTAAGAAGTTTGTAGAAACAGATACAATACAATGCACTGTACATAATATTTTCTCTCACTGGAAGGCATTTTTGTAACTTCTCCTGACAGTAACCTATTAGTCCTTTTAATGTAAGTGTTTATTGTTGTGCAGGAAAGTTGATGATACTATGCCAGGAGATATGGTATTTGGTCTAACCCATGGTACGTATGAAGTACGTTCTAATATGGAAAGAATTTTTATTAGAGGACCAACAACTGAACCACTTATATTTCATGTAAGTATCATAATTAATTATTACTGACTTACTCCATTGAAAGTGGTTTTATTTAATAGAAAGACGTTAGGGCCTCTTAGTCCTATTTCCCACGTATTTCCAACATATTAAATTACAATAAACGGTATCAGTTAACTGACACAAACTTTCTCCCAACTTACTAGTCAAAATAATATTGTTTTCAATCATTTTATTTATTACTTTTTAGAACAAAACAAAAAAATAATATTCTACCTACGTCAATCGTATAAAAAAATTATTGTCCCAGGCGGGATTCGATCGCGCGACCTTTGAATTACTGGCCGTGATCGCTACCATGGTGCTACCCCGTGCAGCCGCCGCCGCGATGCTAGATTGACAACATAAACTTGTTTATTTTTAAACATTTCCCCATAATTATAAAACGCCGAAGTTTTGATAAAAGCAGGTGGTGTCATTTTGCTTGGCATCTTAAGCACTATAAATACTGAAAATTTGATCAAAATCGTTAGAGCCGTTTTTGAGAAATTTGCATTTTTGTCGTTTTTTATGGGTTTTTAGGGGTAAATTACCCTTAAAAATTAAAAATTCCAAAAAATGAAAAAAATGCCTGGAGATATTAGGGTTTAGTACCTACATACCAAATTTCATGAAAATCGGACCAATAGTGTCCTCTCTGGTCGTGTGTATACATACTGACAGACTGACAGACAGACACCACTCTAAAAACACTTTTTTGGGTTCAGGGAGCACCAAAACAAAAAATTCCACTAAAAATATTTTTGGGTTCAGGGAGCACCAACACAGATAATTGCACTAAACCATTTTTGGGGGTTCTGGGAGCACCAAAACAAATAATTCAACTGAAAATTCAAATTCGAACATTTTTACGAAAACAATA
>JAGFPH010003013.1:20112-38813 GCA_018207615.1 Philaenus spumarius
ACACTTACACACATACTACATAAACACTTACACATAATTACACATGAATTCACATAAATAGTCACATTATGAGTCTGTGGGTTTAAATAACACGGCGTGTAAGTGTGTTTTTTTTATGTGTAATCATGTGTAACTATGCGTAAGTGTTTGTGTAATATGACGAAGGGAAACTTAAAAATAGCTGAATAGCCGAAACGGCCGTCGTTTAAGGCTCGGGTCCCTAAATTCAAAACGGCGAAGTTGGTAACCAATTTCAATGTTGAAATAACCTAACCATACCTTCACGTTTAAGGATATTTTTGTGTTATTTTCGTCAGAAAACGAAAGCTGTGTTTTATTTTCTTAAAGTAAAATAGTTGCGGGTGTTGATTGCTAAGGTTTTTTTGCAATATCTCTTTTCGCAACTGAGTAAAAAATTAATAAAGTTTACTATTTTTTTTTGCTATTTATATCGTACGTTTATGAAAAGAATAAAACGGTCTTTGAAATTGTATTCGGCAATCAACATCCGCATATGACTGTACTTCAAAATGGAACCAAATTTTTAAATTTATTCCACGAATTAACGGGATAAAATGACTTATTCCGTAGCATTGCTCTTATGGGAATCAGATCCAATATGGCGGACAGGGTATCATCCCCTTAATTAGTTACGTCTAATGTGCGAACTGGGGGTAACAGCCCCTTTACATTCAAAATACATGAGTTGTTATACTTCTCATGAAGCTAAAGAGCTGTAGATTGACACCTTTGTTGCATAAGTGGTAAATAGGAACAGTAGTGCGCTAGCGTATCGATTAGTTGCGTCTAAGGGGTGAAAATTGAAAAAACACCCGTAAAATAATAAATATTAATTTTTGTATTTTTCTTTAAGCTCGAGAGTTAAAGAAAACACTTATTTCACTTATTTCTTAAATGCTACTAAGAAAAAATAAACCAAACGCATTTTTGTAACCTGCGATTAAGTTACTTGAGGTAAAAATGAGGTTACTACTCCCACATATTAAACATAATCTCTATTAATATCCTATAACGCTAGATATCTGAAAAATTTTTCATATTATTCTTAAGTTATATTAAAACAAGAAAAACATTTGAATTCCAATTACTTGCTTGCAAAGGTAAAGTGGGGCAGAGTATATCCCCCTTTAATGGCGAAAACGGAATATTGAAGACGGTCTTATAACTAATAAACACTTCATTTAAAAAATGGACATCCCAAAACTCGTCAAAAGAAGGAAATAACGCAGCTTACTGAGCTTACGCTGACTTGAGTTGAGCGAATTTCCAGATTTGAGTTTGTATACTTTAGAGTTTCATCCAACAGTTTGGGAAATTGGTCTACCTAACGCAGGCGCTGAATAGTTGCCCGTGTGTTCCAAATATATTAGTATTATTTGTTCGCACCTAAGCATCCAGCATCAACTGACGCGTTGCATCGTTCCGCTCGCGGTGGAGTTTGCACAGTGACCTTGCACTGTTTCGCTTCGCTCGCAGCGTACAATGTAGGCCATCGGCCTCGGATCGGAAGATGCCTCTACGTGGATTTGAACCGGGTACTTTTATGGTATTTTACGTGTTAATTGGTTTCGGGGTAACCGAGCGAGGTATATGGTCGTGTAGAAAAACAAAATGTGCGGAATAATATCTTGCATTTATATTTTTATATAAAAAACTCCCAAAAAAATCATTATAGTACGAAAAATCGCAAAAAATACTTACTTCTGGTAAAAAAACGTGCTTCCGGTTGATGGATTTGTTTTGCTAACGAACACGTCCGAACGACTTCGACAACCAACGTGTGTACTGAATTCGGACCAAATCGGACTTCAAACGCGGCCGCTAGAGTGCGAACACTTATATACATTACTGTAAATATAAACATTTTAATGACACCCCAAAACGAGTTCTGGGGACCATGATCGGTGTTCATTGACGGTTGCCTCCTATGAGCGCCCTGTCCTACGAGCGCCATGTCCATCTAGCGCCCACTCTCGGGTTGACGAGGGTCAGAGAGGGGTTGACAGGTCTAGGAGCTTTCCAACGAGCGCCGCATTTCTGTGTCACCCCCTTCGACCACCTGTACTTGTTAGTATTTACTGATCGATGAATTGACACGATCAGTGACATCGAAAAATATTCCTTAAATATGACCCATATGCTTGTATTTTTAAAACCTTTCTTATAGACAATCGCAACTATATACAGTTTATAATATTACAGTAACGTTATTTCAATATCCGTTGTCGGATTTGTAAAACTAGAAATAAAAAAATGATAAAAATATAACAAATTATTTCCAAAAATATTCTTAAACGAAATACCTCCCAAATCTTTTATTTGGTATTTTACCAGGTGCTATTTACTGAATCACTGCTTCTAGTAAGTTGTAGATACCTAAATATGAAACACCTCAATTCTGTCCTAAATTAAACGGTAATTTTTGTAAGCAGTGCCATACGTGTTATAAGCACGTGTATAAACAATTTAATATGCCAGTATTAGGTCATGTCCCTCAAAAGGGTCGCCGGATTACTACCCACCGGAAAACTACCCCCCCCAAGCAGGTTCCTACGTCATTTTGACATCTGAGATCAGGGGGGCAGTTTTCCAGTCACGCACACTCAAGTTTCGATATAATTAGAATTAAAAAAAAACTAGAGGACTAACCTAAACAGTTTAGTCACAGTATGTTGCCGATAACAGTATAATTGTAGGAACCTGCTTGGGGGGCTAGTTTTCCGGGGGGTAGTATTCCGCATCCCCCCTCAAAAGCGGATTTAATATTTCTAAATATAACTTGAATAGTTTAAAGAAAATGTCAACTTTAATACCTCTTAATATTCTATTAGTGGAAGAAAAGTGCGAAAAGGTTCATTGTTAGCGCCAGCCAGGATTGCGTGCCCACTTATAATCAAAGGCACCTCTAAATCAAGGTGGGCCTGTCACGAATCATCGCACATGGTATACGCATGCTTATATTACGTTTAATTTAGGGTTTTATAACATTTGTAGCTGATTTGAGGGGATTAATATTTAGGTCAGAAGTAAATACTACAAGAAGTACAGGTGGTCGAAGAGAGAAACAGAAATGCGGCGCTCGTTGGAAAGCTCCTAGACCTGTCAACCCCTCTCTGACCCTCGTTAACCCGAGAGTGGGCGCTAGATGGACATGGCGCTCGTTGGACAGGGTGCTCGTAGGAGGACACCTTCATTGACTACTCCCGATCTTAGGTCTCACCATAAGGGTCACTGCAGTTGCTCACATTTCCTATGGAATTTCACTAAAAAGAGGTCACTGACATATAAATAAAAGATATTGTACTTTATTATTTACAATTAGCGACCTAGATACTAAGGAAACATAATTTATTAACAAATTACTGTTAGGATAGCAAAACCAGTTCGCAGTAGTACTATAGCCTGTATTATATACGTATAACAACACTGACCAATTAAAAGTCGCTAGAGTTGATAATATTGGTCACAGTTATTCTAACCTCTATCTCTGAAAATTCCCTTTCTAAAAAAAACTAAAACATTGAAAACTACTATTTTACCAAACTAATCGAATAATCAGCTTATATTAAGCTTAATATTTATATATATTTATTTATGTCCATGTAACCTACCGCCGCTATAGGGTGATTTAAATATTTTTTTATGCTGTCACTATTAATTATAGTGAAAAATTACCAAGCCATTCGGATGAAGAATTTTGTCCCCAAGAGTTTGGTATTTTTTAAAAACGCTATTTGAATAATTGCGGGTTTTAAATGGATTTAGGATGAGCAATGTCCGCGTAACCTACCACCGCTATAGTAGGGAGTCTTCGGTTGCTTTCTGTTTTACTATAGCCGACCCTTAATAAACTTCCTTAACCTTATTCAAAACTGTAGCCTATAGATTCAATCAACGAGCTGTTTCTTCATATAAGCTGTGTACATCGTGCTATTATAACTTTCTCGCTCTTATTCCAAACTGTATGTATACACTGTGATAGTTGCTAAGAAATAGTAATCCTACATAGCTTTAATGTTAGTGTTTTAAGTTTAACAACTGACGTCAAATTTTCGTTTATCTAACGTACACGTTATCTATGAAGTCCATTTTTAACTGAAACATTCCTAATTGACCGAGCGATGCGAGGTCTCCGTTTTAGCTCGACCGTTCGGCATTGCGTCTGTCTATCTCACGATTACGGCCAAACGCTTTGACCGATTCTCATGATTTTTTGCACGAATGTTCCTTATTCCTAGACCGAGCCATGTATTTATACGGTTTTACAATTTTTCAATTGTAACCGCTTAAATAAAATAAAAATGGCGGCCGCAACGTTTCTCTCAGTGTAAGCTTTTTTCCAAAGCCAGTTTGTGGCTTAACCGTAAGTCGAATTGAAAAACTAATGACATTTTGCTGTAACAAATTTGATGTTCTACAAAATTGGTTTCTTGATTTTTTTCCGTATCTCTAGCGGTAAGCTCACAAAATGGCCGCAAACTTCAAATTTGTTAAAAATCGTCCAAGTTTTTGTATTTTAACCATGGTTTTATACGTTTATTCTTTAGATATCTCCATAAAACCTTATAATATTCTGCAGAGGGAGAGAGAGAGAGCGCAACCTGCTGTCTTGCTCTTTCCTGCGATACGTCAGTGTGGCCGCTGTAACTGTGAGCGAGTTATGGAGGGGGAGCCCGATTGGAGTTGTAGTCGTTTAAAACCACGTCTGTTATTTCAATGAGCGAGGTCTGCTGTTCACAGAACTACTAGTTTAATTAAGTTAACGTTATTTAAACAAAACTAAAGCAGTCATAAAATCAAATTCTTTTCTAAAAGGGTTATGAAATGATCGTCATTCACCTTGATAATTTCGTAATTACGTGGGTAAAATATCGTCAGGCTCGTCCGTCAGGTGTCCGTACAATCGCAAAATATCGGTAGGAAGAAATCCAAAATATGACTGACGGACGCCTGAAGCAAGAACTGAGCCGGACGAGTGTAGATGGCGCAACAGGAAATCAATCTAAGAATATGTTTTTTAATTGTGAAGTAACTGATATGACTGACCTGCGACGGGACCGGTGTGTGTGAAGCGACCATATTGAATCTGATTCCCATAAGAGTAATGCTACAGAATAAGTCATTTTTTTCCGTTAATTCGTGGAATAAATTAAAAAATTTGGTTTCATTTTGAAGTACTGTCATATGCGGATGTTATTTGCCGAATAAATTTTCAAAAACCGTGTTATTGTTTTCATAAACTTATGATATAAATAGTAAAAAATAGTAAACTTTATTAATTTTTTACTCAGTTGCAAAAAGAGATATTGCAAAAAACCTTATTAGCAATCAACACCCACAATCTATTTTACTTTAAGAAAATAAAACACTGCTTTCGTATTTTGCGTCTGCTGTAGTGGTGGCCATTCTGAATGTTTATCCCATAAGAGCAATGTTAAATTTCAAACCATTTATTTCGTTTATTTTTTATCATAAAATTGTTAGCAAGGTCTCATTTTAAGCACAGTCACAATACGCATCCGTTTTGCATTTTACATTAAAAAAAAAATGGTTTTGATTTGTTATGTAATTGACATTTTGTAAGTACAAAGTTTGAATTTTTTCCTAACACAATAACAAATTAATAATGAAAAATAATTTGCAAGCCGGATCCGAAATTTTATAAAGAATATTCAGTTTTTTTTTCAACACTCAATTACAAAAGATAGACTTATAAAATGGTTTGAAATGAGGCAATGTCAAAGCGTTCAGCTGCAAGAAATTGCACTGTTTAGATAGGGATACAGTGAGAAGCGCTTGCGTTTCCGGTTGCTTTCTCGTTTACTGGAGCAGACCCTTAATGTCGTGCTGGGTTTTCCTTTGCAACATTATACATGCTGCACCAAAACAAAAAGGGTTTCAAATGTAGACATTCATCTACATCAACCGGATCAAGATAAAACTAATTCTCAATATCAAGTTCAATAAATTTTCTTTATTCGTATTTCCGTAGGAAATCTATACAATCGCATTCATACACCGTTTGCAAAATCCTCCTTATTAAATTTATGTTTACATAGATATTGTTTTTAGCTGTGCGCATGATGGCAACAAAATGGCAAACGTCTTCAATTTCACCTTCCTCGCACAAAGAGCATTTATAATTCCTATATCTCGCGCATACTTGAAAATATCATATACAATCTTTTATCTGTGGTTTGATAAGCCAAATCTTGTCAAGTTTAGCAGGCAAGCCCGTTAATATGTTAGTATATTATATCTGAGTGTTGTATGCGGTAACATGTCTGCCTTCCGTAAACAACTTGCCGTAAGTACGAAATTCCTCGTTTTATACAATTATTACAGATATCGGCGTGAATCCTGGTACTTGGCCTCGCCCTGGCGCGATGGGCCGGGGGTGTGGGGAAAGGGCGTAAGTGGAGAGAAAAAACATTTTCCCACACCGCTTTCTAATTTGATTCATCTTTCAAACAAACTAGTGGAAGTTTACCTCACCCTTAACACGTTCACTGCTACGCAACGATGCGCATGACAGGGCCCTAGGACCATGGGCGCCCATACCTAGAGGGAGGCCACGGCCCCCTAGCTCCCAGGGAAAGTAAAATATGTATATTATTAATTATAGTCAGGTATTTTTCTCGAAAGAGATTATTTACCGTTTGAAATGTTATTTACCGTTTGATTTTACATATATTTATTTTATTTGTTACAAGGGTTCAAGCTTCGCACGCCAACCCCCGTATTGGGAGTATTTTCAATACACAATGCATTACTAATTTTAACCATATGTGCTATGGACGCTCATGACCGTTCGCTTTAAAATATTAGTGATTATTACGTAGAAAGGTTCGATAATAAAAAATAAAGTAATTTCTACTCATTTAGACTATGAATATAAAAAATAAAAGGTCAGCTCCTAGCATAGGGAATACGAAATTTGAGTGGCAGTGAACGTGTTAAGGAGTACCACCCTCCCCTCCTTCGGCGAGAGGAGTCCAGGGATATTTTTGACCTCACCAAGAAAACTTTAAATTGGGAAGCCAAGTTGGCTGTTCAGGTGAAATATTAACCCACACAGCATCGAGTCTGTACCTTTACACCGTCAGTGAATACACAAAGACCTGTAACACTCCTAGAGACCGCACCAAGTAGTGACCCAGCAGCTCATGCTTGAACTCTTGTAAAAAATAAAATAAGTATATGTAAAATGAAACGGCACGTAACATTTAAAATATATTTTAGTGCTAATCTTAAAAAAAAAATACCCGACTTTGGTTAATAATATGCATATTTTCCTTTCCTTTCGAGTTAGGGGGCCGTAGCCCCCCTCTGCCCATAGGTATGGGCGCCCATGTTTGGGAACCCTATATTTTATTACATGGTTGGTTAGTATTTATTATATTTTTCTGAAGAATAAGTTAATTTTTTTTAAAACTGACGTTTATTTCAAAATATTTTATTCCGGTTTGGCCTTTAAATCATTTATTGTCTGTCTGTCTGTCTCAACCAAACGCGTTGTTCGAGTTCCTTCAAATTTGGCATAAATGTTCCTTATAGTCGGGAATAAATGGCGTATGTGTAAGAATCAATGTTATGCACCTTGTAAATGAGTCGCAACGCTTCAATGTCGATATCCACCGAGTCAACGGTAGATGAAGTTTACAGAAGTAAACCCTTGCAATTGGTCAGTTTTCAAAAAATGAGAAAGCACATTTTGCAATCGATGTATCTGTTACAAATCTATATATTCGTATAATAATTTTTATATCGATTTGAAGTGCGAGTTCTATATTTTCGTTTGATATAAGGAAAACCTGGTTTAGTTTTCCGTAGCTATTCGGGTATTTCCGTGAAATATGTACGTTTTCAACGCCCTGGGCGCGTTAGCCGTTACTTTTTCCCGTCTTGCTGGAACTGTAGACTATACGTTTGTGAGGATTTTGTTTGGTTGTTCTAATTTATTGAAATAAGTTTTTAGAATAAATCTATTTAAAATTTTCAAGTATACAGTTCAATTCTATGATTTATTCTCTACAATTTGTTATAAAAAAATTCATTTTTGGGCAAAGCGTATAATCCTTAATTCCGATTCAAAATGGGTGCTCGTGAAATAGTCTAAAAAGACGTTTTCAAACACTGTATTCTAAACAAATATTCTATACCCCCCCCCTCATAGGAAACCCCCCCCGCCCATGGATAAACTATAAATGCTATTGCATCAAGGTAGAATATCTAAATGTCATTCACAATAAAAAATCTAATCTTCGGGTTTTCTTCGTGGCAAACTCACTTATTACGTCTTCTAATTTCTCTTTAAATAGTACGTATTGACAATTTTATATTGTACCTGATGTCCATATCTGGTGTTTTTTTTATTTCGTGTTTGCAGAAATCCAGGAAGAAACCTATTATTACTAAATACTGATTACCGGATGTAAATTGGAAGTGTTCTTTAGTCAAATTTGTTGTGGACGATTCAGACAATGATCCTGATTGATTATGATCGAAAATTTGAGAATCGACCATCAATTCCGGGTCTTTTAGACAAATATTTGAATAATAATAATAGAAAAAGGTGTAGGCTATTCAGTTTTTCGAATGAAAACAGTAAGACCGGTTGAAAATATAGGCAAACTCCAAGGCCTGTGGATGTTGACATGGTTTTTTTCAATGTAATGTGACTCTTTAGTTTTTCATTGGATTTTGTTCAAACTTTGTGATTGTGTACAGTTTTAGGTTTCATTGAAGTGAACTATTTTGAGCTAAACAACATTTTTGAAGCATGTTTTCTCAAATAAACTTAAAAGAAACTAAAAAAATTGGTGACTAATTTTTCATTATTTTGTTCCTTTTTTTTAGGTGCAAATAAATGTTACATTAGGCTGGGGCCACACGGTCCGGTTTCTCGGGATCAAGTTGTTGCGGACACACGGTCCCGGCAAAACGCACTTCCGCCCTTAGAACACTGCCTATAATATTATTCAGTTCAGGACTTTACACTTAGTAGGAACATAAAAACTTTTGTTTTCAAAACAAGAATTTGAAATTGATATATATTTGTATACAGTTCTATTTAGAATTAAATTACAAAACTTTTATAAATTTTTAAAAATGACAAAAAATGTTTACTCATTTTTATGTAGGCCTAAAGTTTAACTTTTTTCTTTCGTTACTTGAACAATTTTTGTTTCTTGAGCTAATAACTTTGTAATATAATTAATAAATTTTTTACTGGCACATATGAATTATTTGAACCTTTCTATACAAAAAAGCTATGGAACACTTTTGGATTGGTTTATAATTACTGTATTTGGTGAATTTTTGAAAATGTACTTGCAACACACAACGAAATGGCTTGGCATATCAAACAATTAACATCTACAAAATTGTAGGGTTAAAAATCGATTTTTCATTTTTAGTTTATATTTTTGAAAATTATTATTAATTAATTATATGATTCAAAATCACTATGCATTGCAATACTTAACCTAAGCCATTGTAGGCTATGCGCAATCTCGCATTTAGGTTGGGTTTAAACTTTGTTGATAGCAGTAGAGTAAAGTTACTGGCCTGTTTATTTAAATGTTACAGTAGGCCTAGTGCTATCAATGTTTTATATTGTAATATTATTATTTATACTTGCCTTAGCAATCCTTTTAGAAGTCTTTACATCGTTTACAGCTGTTTCACCTTTTCATTTTCAGGCATCATCAGAACGAATACACAAAAAACACTTCTCACAATTACACTTATAAACAGAGATTAATTTGGTATTTAACACATAAATAAATAAAAACACAAAACGACACTTGGTAAAACATTTAAAACACTTGTTAAATTTAATTAAGTCACAGTATGCGACTGTTATCAAGTCTATCATATCACACTTTATGTCTATGTATTTTGTGTCTTTATTATTTTTTTTTTTTTTTGTAAATATCATATTAGTCTCTGTTTATAAAAGTGTAATTGTGAGAAGAGTTTTTTGTGTATTCGTTCTGAAGATGCCTGAAAATTAAACGGTGAAACAGCTGTAAACAATATAAAGACTTGTAAAAGGATTGCTAAGGCAAGTATAAGTAATAATATTATATATAATAGCAATGGGATATGGCTACAATTACAATAATGAATTTTATATTGTATTTATACATATATTTTTTATACATATATCAAATTTCATCTAAATCGAATATATGTTTTTAGAGAAAATAGATTTTTACTGACGATATGTTCAATATAATTTTAAATTACCACTATATTTATAATCTCAGTCAATTTATATTTTTTTAACAATCATAATCACAATCACTGTCACTAGGAATGTCTACAAACTTGTACATGAATGTGGTGGGTTTCCGTGTACATTTTTTATTAGTTTGTCCATATCAAACATTTTGGTGTTGACAAAACACAACAAGAAGCAATGCAACGCATCCAGAATAACCGGACTGTCTGAACGCAAACGAGAAAACTCACGTGTTTTGTATCTCCTTCCCGTTTTTCGGGATCCCGTTTCTCGACAGCACCATCCGTTGGAAATCGGGATGTCCGTTTCCGACGGACTGTTAGAACGCTCCAATTTAAAACCTTGTGCTGTCTTCGGGGTCCGAATCGGGATCCCGATAAAACGGACCGTGTGGCCGCAGCCTAATAATACAGAATTTAAATACACACAATTCAAAAAAAAAAATCATTCAGTTTGATCGAAAAATAACGGTTTTATATGCAAAAATGTGAAGTTGTGCGCGATGGTCTAAAAATGGCCGGTATTTTCTCAGTAGTCAGATACAAAGTTCACTGGTATTTTAACAAATAATCAAAAGTACAAATAGCGACTTAATCATTCCAATGAAAGGTAAAAATATCTTCTTAAATATGTTTTCCTTACGTTTAAAATTCTCATAAGTTAAAAACAAAATCTTCTTTTATTTCCATTTTCATACAGATTTTTTTTTTTTGCTCCGGTACTAAGCACCACAAAAATGTTATATTTGTAATACAGCATGATGCACGGACACGAAATAAACAATCGGTCTAAATTAACTTTTGATTGAGATATCTGACACTGACGCTTGGCAGACAGACAGTTAGAACGTATGGATGGCGGATAACGTTTTATTTCACATTAGGTTTATCAATTATTTGACTGATTATACAGTATCACTAGAACTACTAACCCTATACAATCGTTGGTTTTCAATAAACTTAGATTGTTGGAAAATAAATAACGGCTGGATGGGCAAATCCTTTTTCTTAGTTTTGATGTGGCGAACACGGCCCTCGAGTTTTGGAACGCTCTCTATATAGGGTGTTTCTTAAATAGGACGCCAAACTTCTGGAGTGGTTTCCTTACATAAAAATAAATTTAAAAAATCTTATAAACATGTGCCCTAAAACCAGCGACCGAGGAATACTATAGACTGGCAATGTCGCGCAAGGCTGAAGTCCATTCACCTAAGAGTGGTGGGGATGAAAACGTCCGACTCCGCTACTTCCGAGCGTCAGCGTTGATTGTACGTACAGTTGTGATTTAAGATGCAGATTGTGGACTTTTTAAGTGAACAAATTAAGGAAAAAAGGTTTTCAGACTAATTTTTATAGTATTTCAGTAAATAATTAGTATGATTAGTAATTATTAGTTTGATTGGAATTATATTTTTAATTTTCTTATATTTCTTCTAAATTCGCAATTATATCTATTTAGCGAATATTTTTGTGAGTAAAGTTAGCAACATTGCGATATAAGATGGATATTGTGGTTTTATTTTTTATTCTAGGGCTAGGATTGTTTTATAGTTATAATTTTGAATAAAATGTTGTTTTCTTTCAAAACCGTATAACTCATTCAGTTTCCTTATTGTTATTTTTCTTATTATACAATTTTAATATATTAACAATTTTTATTAAATTATAATTACTCGGACCATGAATGTATGATATTTAGTGATAGAACAAGCAATAGCGCTACAAATAAATGGCAAGACTTGTAGATACAGTAGATTAGCGATGGTGTTGTCAGCGCGCCGGTTCACAAACCAACTCGTCACTATACCACAGCCTACATGCTAAACTAAGCATTTTACAAAGAAATGTAAAGAATATTTTTTCTTTTTTGGTTGATTTCCAACAACTTTTACCCTTTGACAAATCACCTGCCGAAAAAATACAAAACTTTCTCGCTATGCCTAAATTTCATGTCATATGTCTAAACACAACGTTAACTTTATTTGTTTTATATTTTTCCCGCTACATAAAATATATTTTTCTATTTTTGTTTGATAGATCTACCGTCAGCACGGTCGTAGTGTTTTAAGCAATATTTTAAAATTTCAGAATTTTATCTCAACACCAAGTGTGTGTTCAAACGGTGTTAATGAAACGCGGCGAATTAAAATGTGTACCGGTCGCGGACAGAGAATCCGGTGTTTTCACCTATGGGTGGGCGTGGTCAGCTGCAACTCCCGTAACGCGTTGTGCGTGGGCTTTGCAAGTCTGTAGTATTCCTTGGTCGCTGCCTAAAGCGCTTCGTTTTCCAGATATCTGCCATTTTGTTTCTTTACAAAATAATTCATATCTATAGAAATGTTGGACTGGTTGAGTTGGCATGAATTTTAACCTAACAATGGTGTGTCTCCAGAAAAATAAGCGATTATATCCAATCATGCGTTTCAAAATGGCGAATGTTTGGAAACTTCAAACCTAAATTACTCAAAAACCGTACATTTTAACAAAAAAGGCAAGACACCTTTTTTGTAGCCCTTTTGATTCCCTATCGGATGGTCTCACAGTCGAAACAATCGGATGAAGGATAATAGTCAAGTTATGTGTAATAATTGGTTTGTTCAACCCGGCATCCTATACCTACACAGTAAACACAACAATATTGTATGCACATATGCTGCTATTATCTTTAACCTACCTATTATCATTGTATGAATATGCATACAAAATAATAATACGGTATATTTAATACAAGAAAGTTTTATTTCAAAAATGAAAATGAAATGGAATTTATTATTCCTTCTTTGCAATATACAGTTACAGTTCGAGCAAACTAGGAGTGCGTTTGGCCTAATGGGCGAGTCATGCCTTCTACTTCTCCTTAAAGCTACGGCTATACTTGTACGATCAGATCAGATCAGATCGGAGCCGAATTTTGTCCATGCTTTGAGAGCATACCGGAACGGGTCGGCTCGGCTCGCTCTGCGCGGATCTGATAGATATAGCCACCCCTCCCGATCAGAAAGAACGTTCTGTCTCTTTCGTCAACAATCGGGACAATTCGTGATGAAAAAATGTGATGAAATTCTCCAAATGACTGGAAAAATCAAGTAAATATTCATATAACATGGTAAATTTATATCAAAGGCAGTGGCATTTAAAAAAATAGTATTTTTTTACTAGTGGCATTTAAAAATTTAATTCATTCTTTTAAATAAAATAATTTTTTTATAAAAAGTTTTTTACTACATTACAATTTTAAACTCAAATACAAAATAGCCTAGGTTAATACTAATAAAACACAAATGTACAAAGTGTACCCTGAACTTTCTAAATGTAGTGCAAACGCTAACCAACCTACCCTAACTTATCTGCCTATTAGGATGTATATTAAAAAAAATACATTTTAAGAAACTGACTATGTGGAAAAGGTATCTTTATTTATAATTAAATGACTCAAATTTAAAAATAATCATACAAAAAATAACAGTGATACAGTAAAATAATATGTATCAGACTTTGTATATATGTCATAGTTTTAATAAATTAGATATAACAAAGCATCAAACGCAGTAATATACTTTTATATGCAGATTACTTGAAGCTGTTAAAAATTTACCAAAGGACTCGGTTGTTACAAGCTACAAAACAATATTGAATCTTTAATGTTGGAGTAGGATCTAAAACTTCATATTTCTAAGTCTTTATAAATGTCATCCGTAAGAAACAGTGATCATTTTAACCTTGGTTTTTATTATGAAATTTGCAATACTTAATTGACATACGTAATACTGGACTAATCACAACAGACCCATATTTCGTTTTATTTTTTGTTTTTAATTACGTTGCTTCAACTGACAAAAACTACTAAAACTGGTTTATTATAATGCTTTTCGAAATTATTTGCCTATGCAAAATTTAAGTTTAACAATATATTTTTTTTCTATTTACTTGTCGCTTTTGATTGATAGGATGTGTCCCTATTTTTCTTTGTTTTCTTTCCTCATCCTGTTCAATCATCAAAAATTCTTCGTCGGTGTCCGAGGTCCGAGCTAGATGATTTTGCAATTTACGGTAGTTGTTACAGTAACAGCAGTACAGTAACACATGTTGCGAATATGATAGATTTAGCCACTCCATCGGAATTCCGATGTAGACCGGAAAATTCGGCTCCGCTCTGATCTGATCTGATCGTACAAGTACAGCCGTAGCTTAAACCTGCCTTGGCGGTACAACCAATTCCACAAAAAAATAGGTCCACAAATAACATTTAACTGAGGAAATAAACAGCGCTCACATTCTTATAACTTTACCTACTTGCTTACAACCTTTGTATACAAAAGTATTTCACATTTTAGAGAAAACTATGACAAATATCTATAAGTAAGTAAGGTTTTGTTTCATAAAAAATTCTAAAATGTTATAACTGTGATGGAAAATTTTACTAAGTTTTTTTTATAAAATAAAGGTGATGACAACAAAAATGTTCAAAGCGAGAAATTTTTGTATTTTTAGGCAAAAAGAAAACTTTTTGCGAGAAAGTTGTTGATAATTAGTGGAATTCACTTTTTTTATTTGAAACAATTTTCTGTACGACCCTTTGTTTATAGTTAGGAGGAATAGACACCATAATACTATCTTGCTTTAATCATACTGTATTTAAAGTTTTAGGTTTTTTATTCTTTTAACATTGTATTGTTAGTCGCCAGGTTGTTGAAAGTTAGTAAATACACATACGAAATTTTTGTGGGAAAAGTAAATAGGATGATGTAACGGGAAGGGTATCTCAGGAAATACTTCCCGCCTTCCTGCTCTGTTTATCTGTCGATTCCAAGAACGCATTCTCCTCATAATTTAACACATGCGCAAAATTTGTCAACCCGTGGTTCACACATTTCCAGTATAAAGTGTTAACCATTTTCTTGTAAATTGGATGTTTAGATTTTTGAAAAGTTCAAGTAAACTTGCCAACTTGGACATTGAATATTTTTAAATATTAAATTTTTTCTTTACTACTCATTTAGTAAATGTTTTACTATTAAAACTTAATAACGATTTCGACTTACACAAAATTGACATAAGTACCTATTTACAAAATGTCACAAAAACCTTCTATGAAGTATCGAATTCAATACATTAAAATACATTTTAAAATGTTCAGTAACGTTTTTTTTCGAATTCGGACATAGATTTTTATTACCATGAATAACAATGTTAAAATTTTAAGTAATTGTAACTACATCATTTGGCAACCGTTTCCAATAAATAAAAAATAGCCGATGAAAATACATTAGGCCTACTACTGATGGGCAAAGTTACTGTTGTTGCTATTTTAACTGTTCTAAAAAAAAAACTAACAAAAAACTAAAATAAACTAAGCCGAATTCCAAAAATGTTTCTGAATATTTTCATTTATTATAACGCATAGAATCCTATCCCGTATTATAGCACGATAAGGCTTTTTTGTGACACCTGTATATATTTATAAATAAAATAACTAATTTATACACGTCCTGTTCACTAAGAAAAATGTGTTTATCACTTTTATTTACCCTCACTTTACAGAAACAGGGGGGTTCACTTTATAAACTAGGGTGTACAGTGAAGAACAGAGGTCTATTTATTTTATTGAGGTTGTACTGATGACGTTAGACACAACGAACACAGCGTGGGGACCGGGATTACTTCCCCTCTCGGGGTACATTGCCGGAGTGAGGAATCCGTACAAAACATGCCTTGATTACAATAAATCCACTCGAAATTATATATCAATTATGTTCAACAAAAAATTAAAATGCATCTGTAAATATATACGCAGTGGAACAATACACCATCCCGAGGTCGAAAACCTGTTCGAGATGAGAATTCAACTTCTAGGTTATTTTGCATCAGCTCACTCAAAAGGAAAGATAAAATACCATGGCCGACAATTTTTTTTTTTTGTTGTTTAAAGGCGAAAAACCTGGGTGGTTATCATCGCCTGGTCCATGGCCGACAAGTCCAACGTACATACATACCACGAAACCCCGTTTAGAAATCACAGTTTCACAAAAATCAAAATAAAATAAATTAACAAAATTAACAACATAGCAATAAATTCGAATAACTTCCATAAAGTAATTTAAAACCATTTTAAAATTGTTGGTAACAACCGCAATGGCAAACAAATATCGTTGTAAACACACCAAGGTAAGAACGCTTGGCACGTACTTTGACGACATCTTCAAGTATAGGCCTAGTAATAAAGAGCGAGCCGGAGATGGCATGGCGGCAGTTTACGTGAGAACTCGACCAGCTGAACACACTTAAAAGGAACTTTATGCCTTTTCTAAAATCTATATATATATATATATATATACTAGCTGGCCCGACACAACTTCGCACGGAGAGACAAATCATAGTTAAATATGGAGATTTTTAAAAAATTTGAACCCCCCCCCCCCCCCCCTAAAATGTCGAAGTTTTTGAAAACCTTTCTTAGCAATCACCTTCGGCCCTAGAGGAAGTTACAAACCAAATTTCATTCCTATCCGTTCTGTAGTTTTTGAGAAATCTTGATTTAGTAATTTTGACCCCCCAAACCCTCCTAACAATTCGAATTTTTTAAAACCATTTCTTATTGAGCACGTATGATCCTAGAGGAAGCTACATACTAAATTTAATTCCAATCCGTTCTGTAGCTTTTGAGAAATAGTGATTCAGTAACTTTGACCCCCCAAAACCCCTCCTGAAAAATTTCGAATTTTTGAAACCCTTTCTTAGTGAACATCTATGGCCCTAGAAGAAGCTACATACCAAATATCTTTCCAATCCGTTCGGTAGTTTTGGAGAAATCGTGATTTAGTAACTTTGACCCCCCCCCCCAACCCCCTTTAAATTTTTTATATTTTTTGAAACCCTTTCTTAGCGAGCATCTATGGCCCTAGAGGAAGCTACATACTAAATTTCATTCCAATCCGTTCAATAGTTTTGGAGAAATCGTGATTTAGTAACTTTGAACCCCCCCAAATCCTCTTTAAAATTTCTAATTTTTTGAAACCCTTTCTTAGCGAGCATCTATGGCCTTAGAGGAAGCTACATACCAAATTTCATTCCAATCCTTTTGCTAGGTTTTGAGAAATCGTGATTTAGTAACTTTGACCCCCCAAAACAAATCTAAAATTTCGAATTTTCGGAAACCCTTTCTTAATGCGCGTCTAGAACCTATAAAGAGTATTAGTGCCAAATTTCATGTTTGTAAGCCTTGTGGTTTTGGAGAAACTGTGATGAGTCAATGATATTTGGCTTTTATAAGTATAGATATAAGCGAAATACCACTCACTCACTCACTCACTGACTCACTCATCACGATTTCAGGTGCTCTCTAAGAAAGGGTATGAGAAAATTCTAAATTTTAGGAGGGGTTTGGGGGGATCAAAGTTACTAAAATCATAATTTCAGATCTTTTATCATTATGACAATAGTGCTTTTATTATTTAAGATCTATATATATATATAAGCCAAATACCACTCACTGACTGAACAATTAAAAAGAATACAATTACGTTAAAAAGACTGAAAATACCAACCACCACGGGCAACGCCGTACGGGTCAGCTAGTGAACAATATGTTTTCCAAATTACTTTCAGCTGGAACAAATCCGTATGCATTGTTTGACTTATCAGGAATTTTTGTAGTCGCTGATGATAAAAAACGAACTATTGTTATAAATAAATGGTCATAACTACCTTGTATGTCTCAACAATCCTTGTTTTCTATAAATGCAACATGTTTCACCGTATCACTTTTTTCCTTTTTTTAATTATTATTTAATTACAACCAGGCATGAGAGCCTATCACTGTTGGTTGGAATATCATCCACTGTTGCCCTTCTCATAAGTATACACATAACTGTTTATGTGTAATTAATTACTTGCACTTATCAAAGTTCAAAAGGCTTCGTTCTCTTCAGCCGGCGAATCTGCCCAGATCAGTTGAGTAAACAATTAATTTCAGAATTTTCGTGTTGTCGAAGCCTGTGTTTGTGCTCCTCTGCGTACCATTTGATTTCTTCTGCGACGGTGTTCATCTTGAGATCACGATGACGACTATCATCGCGGATGAACCATGGTGCATTGACAATGTTCCGCAGAACCTAATTCTGAAATTTTCGTATAATCCATAGTTCCTCACTGGTTTCGGTATTTGCCGTAGAGAAAGAAGCAGTTTGTTGTGTAGATCTAATTGTGGGTTTCTCCCAAGCAAGGCCGTAGCCAGGAACACTTTGGGGGTGTGGGGGGGGGGGGGGGTCAGGTCAGGACCGGGTATTTGAATTTAAACCATTTTAACACGTTCACTGCTAAGGACGCACTTGTGAGCTTGACACTGAACACTATGAGAAGCGGCCGACGTACATCAGTGCATTGGCCAACCCCATATTGGGAATATTTTCAATACACAATGCATTGCGTGCTTC
>JAGFPH010003013.1:69524-80841 GCA_018207615.1 Philaenus spumarius
TATCATATATATTATTATTTTATCAGAGGTGTTTTTTTGGCAACACCATATCTCCCCTTAATTCTTCATCAAAATTAATGGTTCAAACATAATTTTAAAACTTGTTCCCCGCTATTGACGAAAAATAGTCGAACATCTTTAAATTGATGTTTTCATTAAAACAATTATTTTAAAAACTTTCATATGAAAGTTCGTGTGATTGCTAATGAAATGCGCCATCTATTAACAATCTGTTTAACTAACATGACAGCTGTTAGTTAGATTGTTTACATTCTATATTCAAGGGTACGTAATCTATCACTCAAATCAATCAAACTAAATCAACTAAAGCGTTATAAATCATTATAAGCTGTTATTTATAAACCAACGTAAATAAATAAACACAATTAACTTATTAAATCAGGTAAGTAGGCCTACTCCTAACTTATTCTCACATGTCAGTTAGTGGACTAATATCATATTTTCCTTGAAAGTTAATTAGTTCACATCATTTTCCTAATCAAATTTAAGAAATTAATGACTTATTTCATATTGTTTCATACATCTCAAACTAAAACTGTATCCATTTACAGACTTTACCCGAACACTTTACCTATATAACAAAATGACCTGTCCTTAATAGTTATAAAATAATTACTACGGAAGAATAAAATAAATAATTTATAATTTAAGATATTTATATATAATTTAATTTAATTGTATATAATTCTGCTATTGGTTTATAACTGTTTCCGAAAAATAGGATTAATAATTTAAGACATTCAAGTATAATTTAAAATTGTATTGTACTCGGTAACAAATTATAACTGAAGATATATTTGTAGGAAACCCTTAAATTTATTTTGTTTTGTCATAAATTAATGTTATTTTTTTAACTTTCTTTTTACAAATTCAGGTTTTTTATTACTGACATTAAGTGTAAAATTGAATACAATTGAGTCTCTTCGCCCCCAGTGTGGATCAAAGTTGTAGATAAAAGCCTGCAAAAATGTCTGAAAAATGTACAACAATTATACTAAATCTAAGTTTCTATCTCAATCCCCGAACTCTCTGGACCCCTTTCATGGACATGTTCCTGGGATCCAGACAAACATATTTTACAATATAAACATGGGTCTACGGTGCTTATTTTTTCGTCTGTCTGTCTGTATGTGGTTTTTACAAAATACTTAATATTTTTGGAAGTAGAAAAGATATTGAGTCCAAACTTTGTATACCTATTTGTTGCCTAACCTTTTACCACTGTACGGAAAATTAGAATATTATTTTTAATATTTTCAAAATGGCGGCCGTTTATAATTTTTAATGTCAAATATCTCAAAAACCGCTAACTTTACAAAAAAATTACTAGAAGCAAAAAGTTTTTTCTTGTGTTGACAAACACGATGATTTTTTCATTTTGTCTGTAGCTCGAAGGATAATAGAGATATTGAAAAAAAAGGAAAAATATATGTTTTGGTAGTTGTCAACAATACTCAGAATTACTCTAGAAACAAAATATTTTAATGTTATTATGAGCTAAAATAATACATTATTTGCATAAGGTTCCGAGCATTTTCTGAGCTGATTCCACTAGCAAAAAATAATAAAAAAGGTGTATATATTTATAGGTCCGGAAATGCTTCTTTAGAGAGTTACTCAGCTGGCGAAAGATTTTGCGTTTTGGGTCAAATATCGCAACAATTACTGCAGTTACAGAACTGGGGCCTATTTTATTAATTGTATCTGCTTTTTTACGTAAATTTAATTTAATTTTACACCTTAGTTAACGCCCTACATATTTCAAAAGGGATTCGATTCTGTGAGTAATCTGAAACACGGGTGAAATATTTCGCCAGCTGTAACTCTCTAACCCGGACCTATAAATTATTATCCCGGACTTTTTTCATTATTTTTTGCTAATGGAATCAGCTTAGAAAGTGCTCGGAACATTATGCAATTAAATTATTATTTTAGTTAATAATAACATTAAAATATTTTGTTTCTAGATTGATTCTGGGTGTTGTTGACAACTACCAAGAAATACATTTTTCCTTTTTTTTTGTCAATATCTCTGTTATCCTTTGAGCTACAGACAAAACAAAAAAATCATTGTCTTTGTCATTAAAAAAACAAACTTTTTTACCTCTTGTAATTTTTTTGTAAAGTTAGCGGCGGTTTTTAAATATTTGACATTAAAAAATATAAACGGCCGCCATTTTGAAAATATTAAAAATTTTATTAAAATGTATCGTACGGCAATAAAAGGTTACGCAACAAATAGGTGTACAAAGTTTGAGCTCAATACCTTTTCTACTTCCAAAAATACTACGGATTTTGTAAAAAACAAATACAGACAGACAGACGAAAAAATAAGCACCGTAGACCCATGTTTATATTGTGAAATATGTTTGTCTGGATCCTAGGAACGTATCCACAAACGGGGTCCAGAGAATTCGGGGACACCCTGTATAAATGATGGAGATACGACAAAAAGTAAATGACCAAATTAGATTTTTTTTTAGATCTATAGGTCTGCCAAATTTAAAGACTGTATCTGTCCTACAAGGGTGTCAAAATATTGAATAATGTGTGGAAAAGGTACAAAAAATAGCTAAAGTCAAAAATCTAGCTCTATGTAAAGTATAACTGATGAAGATCGTCAGAAATCAATAGGAACAAATTGTAGATCCTTCAAAATGCATTAGCGCTATTGTGTATTATTATTATCGTTTTAGACTTTTTGAGTTTCAATTATGTAAATCATTTAGTAGGTACAGTGAAACTTCCCTTAACGGACACTTCTAATTAGCGGACACTTCTTAATATCGGACATTTTTATATTCCCCGACCGAGCTCATGCATTTATGGCCTTAGCGTTTCTAAATAACGGACATTCCCAAAAACGGACACGGACACCAAATTGGTAGTCAATAGGTTAGTCTAAACTTCCAAATTACGGACAGCGGAGTATAAAATGTTGCCCTTTTCTAAGAATTGTAGATGTCTCGAAACATTCAATGCAATGTTTGTTCATTATTTACCAGGAAGTTGACGTCCTGTTTACCAGGAATTTGACTTCCTGGAAACTAGGTTTCTTTTCTTTGCGCCATTTTAATAACAGTGGTGGTTATAAAAAAATGTATTTATAAATCCTTTTACAATTCAGTTTAAATAAAGTTACTGTGAGACCAGTGTGTATTGCGATGTCTCTGAAACGAAAGCGTTTAACTGGTCTGCTCTAGCTGTCGGCCATGTTGGCTTACACTCCATAACACCAATGTTAAATTAAAATCCAAATTTTTCCTTTATTTTTTATCGGATAATTATGAACGATATGTCATTTTAAAGCTATGGCCAATATGCATGCAAATGGCTTTTTATAAACTAAGAAAATATTTTGTTTAATATTTATTAATAATTTAAAACATTGATTTTTAATATTTTTTTATGATGTCACTATTAATTATAGCGGAAAACTACCAAGCCATACGCATGAAGAATTTCCTCCCCAAGAGTTTGGTATTTTTTTTTTAACGCTATTTGAACAATTGCGGGTTTTAAATGGATTTAGGCTGAGTAATGTCCGTGTAACCTACCGCCGCTATAGGGTGATTTTAAATATTTTTTTACGTTGTAACTATTAATTATAGCGACAAAATTACCAAGCCATTCGGATGAAGAATTTTGTCCCCAAGAGTTTGGTATTTAAAAAAAAAGCTATTTGAATAATTGCGGGTTTTAAATGGATTTAGGATGAGCAATGTCCGCGTAACCTATCGCCGCTATAGGGAGTCGCAGGTTCTTTCTGTTTTACTAGAGCCGACCCTTAAGAGAAAAATTATCATTTACACCCCTTTTTAGTGTAAATGATTAATAAATAATGACTGTTTATTCCTGTTGTTTACACAACACTAATACAGTAATACAGTAGGCCCTTATGAAACAATTACAATAGTTATTTCACTTCTATTATCAACCATATACAGTATGAATTTTTGCTTTGTTACACAGCAGATTAACTGCTAATTGTACATCTACAGTACAAACATCTCTCCTAATAGCGGACATTTCCCAATAGCGGACATTTTACGCGGTCCGAGCAGTGTCCGTTAAGTAGAGCGTCGATAATCCGAACGTCAATAATCCGAAACGTCAAAAATCCGAACGCGTTCTGAGGCAGCCCCTGCAAAAAATTCATTTTTGATTTCCCAAATTCCAATTATTGCGTCGTTAAAAATTTCACAAAAATCTTCATCGTGGTTTGACATTATTATCTCTTTCTAAACACTTCTTAATACCTGCTCTCTTACGTCCTCGCAACAGACTGGCTGTCAGTATTTTCACTGTCGCGCTAATAAGCTGCTTTAGCGCTAGCAGTATACATACAGAAAGTTCATTCTTTTTCCTTTGTGTAATCATTATAACAGTGTGTCGTACATACAGTAGTGTACTATACAGTATTTTTTTTAACTTTTCGTTTGTGTTAACTATAATGTACAAGTGAACTTTTAATTGTGTACTGTGTACTGTGATGCATATTATCATCATACTAAATCATATTATGTAAGTATTCTTACATACTGTATTGTAATTACATTACTGCTTGTACTGTTTAACCACTTTAATCAATTAAAGGGCATATATTTTAGCCTAAATGGAATTTTCTTGGATGTTTTCAAAAATCCGAACAAATTGATAATCCGAACCCCCCTCGGTCCCAATTAGTTCGGATTTTCGACGCTCTACTGTATTTGAAAGTTTCACTGTATTTTAAAATAAGATATTCTTGCCATTTTTTTCACGAACTTGTACAGATGTGATAGTATCGAAGTTTTAATCATCATGCGTTAGTTAATATACATTTATCAATTTAGTTTCAGAGAATTGATATGGTTTGTTGTAAGTTTAATTTAATTTCATGGTTTTGATAAAAACTGAGTTCAGGGCTATACTTACAAAATTTAATTTAATGGCATGATTTTCCGTGGAGCGGGAAAACTAAATTTCATTTGAAACTAACATATTCACAAAGCGTCTTCTCAGGTGAAACAAGAATGTAAAATATGCGAATTTCAGATCAAAAGGAGTGCTAACCATGGAAAAATAGCGAACATTCCTTTGTTATACAATGGTCCTACTGTATAAAGTAGTTTATGTAATTAAAATAAAATGAACACTTCTCTGTTAGTTTATTTTTACAAGACGGATCCAACTTGCAATGAATTACGTCTAAAAAAATTATATAGGCATTTAAGCAATAGTAAATAAAACAGTGGCAGAATTTGGCGTTCCGATTTGCTTTTTCTCACTTCATCGGAAAGGTTGTTTCCCGCGTTAAACTTATTTATCGGATGTTCCACTATCGTTCGAAATAGATTTTGATCACATTTTACAAATTTAGAAGACGTTATTTACACTGTCTTCCGTTTCGTGACAAGCTTTTTAAATAAATCTCTCTTACAGTTTAAACTATTACCACGTTTACAAAGCGTACTTTTTTATTGTTTTTTATTTGTAATAATTTACCTGCTTACAGGCTTCCTCAACGAGGGATAATTTAATTCAATTACAAGCGAGAAAACGCGGACAAAGACCGGGATTTGAACCCAGGACCTTTACCATTCCGTGGTAACGCTCTAGCAACTGAGCTATGCTGATCACTCCAGATATTGGTCGATGTTTGGTTCAATAATTGCAGTAAAACCGTACAAGTGAGATAACATCGACCAATGTCCGGAGTGATCAGGATAGCTCAGTTGGTAGAGCGTTACCACGGAATGGTAAAGGTCCTGGGTTCCTTGGTCCTTGTTTTTTCACTTCTAATTTAACCATACTTTTTTAGTCCAACGGTTAGTATCTAGGATTAAGCTGAACTAAGGGGGCTATTATCAGTGTTCAAACGCTTTGTCTGTTTCATACGTATAAACTTAACAACAGACGAACTCTATTAAATTAAAAAGTCTTAAATAAAATTTCAATCTTTTATATTTAATCTAAATCCCTTGGGTAGAACTTGAGTAAAATCTTGCAGATTACAGGCGAAGGGAATAAAATTAAGCACTTGCACTTTCTATCAAAAATGGAGCTGATGCTCCGATTTCATGTGAATAAAAAGAAGTTACTCAATGAACGCTAGGAGCACTTGCTCCAACGACGAGTCAACAATTGACTTGTGAGTACTTGCTCGCATTTCTAAGTGAATAAAATGCACGGCTAGCTTACAAATATGAGTAAGTACTCGTTAAATTGCCGATCTACTCATTTGCAGCTTCACCTAGCTCAAGTGAAGAGATTTTTAGGTTATTATGGCAGAGTGTTTACCCATTCGTACTGTAAAGTTGTACAGAGTGCGGCGGAATTGCATTGATGAAAATCGCCGGGCTCTATGCCGTTTTAATAAAGCTAATGTGGAATGGTTGAGCGGACATTTTCTTCGTGAAAGCTTTGAAACACGTGGTGGTTCATTGTCAAGTTTAGATAGAATATGCGTTTTATTTCGGTATATTGGGGATCCCGGGATCCGGCAGAAGATGTTGGTATCGACAGAACCACGGCGACAAAAACTATTTCTGAAGTAATGGCCGCTATCCTGCAAAAGAAAAACTTACGGATAAAATTTCCCATATCGCAGCAAGAAATGGAGGAAGAGAAAGTCAAGTGGCAAGAAAAATATAGATTCCCATCAGCTATAGGTGCTATAGACTGTACTCATATTCCCATTCGTAAACCCTCTGTGCACGGTGATGAGTTTATTAATGGGAAAAGATTTGCAAGTATAAATGTACAGGCAACATGCAGTGCTGATGAAATGTTTACCAATGTAGACGCCTCTTGGCCAGGGTCTGTGCACGACGCACGCTTTGGAGAAATTCCGAGATTTATAGAATCATGGAATGGAATACCGCAAATGCACTTTTAATAGGGGATTCAGGGTATGGCATAACTCTTTGGCTTATGACACCTTACGACAATCCAATAACTGCAAGAGAAATAACTGAAGAGGTTTTTTGGGCAGTTAAAACTGTGCTTCCCAATCCTACAAAACAAAATAATAATGAAAATAGATAATATTCTATCGATTGTTGTTTGCTGTTTCATTCTTCATAATGTAGCCAAACGACTGATGATGAAGATTTCTGCATTTGACAGTGGATAAGGGGGAGTGGCGAGTAAGCATGCTCACCAGTCTGTAACTGACTTTTTATTCACCTCTAATATGAGCACTAGCTCAAAGTGACAGATGATACTCATCCAAATCTGAGAATCTTCTTCCGAGCATATACTTCAATTTTATTCACTTTACTTTATGAGTGTGAATTGTTGTATTTACAGTTGACGCGAGAGCTAGAAGCAATGGTAGCTCAGTAGAATGTTCGAAATCCATTTCGACCGTTCTACTCGTTTAAAATTCAAATGTTCTTTAAAAATCAAAACGTGTGTAACATTGGGTGGATCATATAGTTATTGAATAAATTATGTTGATAGTGATAATAATGTCGTTTAGTTATGTTTTGTTTAGACTTAACAATGAATTCGCTCTCTGTTGATGACAAAAGAAAAGTGTATAGCAAGTGTAAAATATAATATCATGAAAAACTATTATTATGTTAAATAAACGCTATTTAAACACACGTTAGATTTTTTTGCCATTTTGGATTTACCAACTTAAATTTAATTTCAATTTCATAATGTAAATCTAGTTGTACAGTACCTTATTTTCAACCGCAATTTAAAGAGAAATTCAGTGGTGAAAGCCGACGTTGATTATCTTTTTTTATTTAGGAGTTAAAGCCTGTAAAAGTTTGAAATACTTGGGCTACCATATAAATTTCAAGGGCTATTGATTTTAGTAAATAAAAATTGTAATTTGTTAAGTAAAATTAGACGTTCAAAATGCTTCACTATCTGATATGGTTTTATATATAACGTGCTTTGATTTCAACAGATTTCCGTGAAGCTTTCCGACTCTTTGATAAAGACGGCGATGGCAGCATCACACAGGAAGAACTTGGCAGAGTGATGCGTAGTTTAGGCCAGTTTGCACGCGAAGAGGAACTTCAACAAATGCTGCAAGAAGTTGACATTGATGGTAGTGTGCACGTGTTCATTTTGTCGAATTATGGTTTTTATTACATCGATAATAACAATTTGAGTATTTTAAACTTTCACCGAACACTAATTTTATTTTATCAGAAACCTCGACATTGGATTAACATGACACGGGGTTTCCAATTTCTGTGTTATCTTTGCGGGGATTATTGTAATTTTCTGTAAGGAAGAAACTATACTTTTCTGCCATCAAGGGCGCTCATAACGCGGCCCCGCCTAGCTTCCAGGGAAATTCAAATATGTATACTATTAATTATAGTCAGGTATTTTTCTTTTAAGATATTAGCACTAAAATATGTTATGTGCCGTTTGATTTTTCATATACTTATTTTATTTTTACAAGAGTTCAGGCATGAGCTGCTGGGTCACTACTTGGTGCGGCCTCTAGGAGTGTTATAGGTCTTTGTGTATTCACTGACGGTGTAAAGGAGGTACAGACTCAATGCTGTGTGCGTTAATATTTCACCTGAACAGCCAAATTGGCTTCCCAAATTTTAAAAGTTTTATGGGCGAGGTCAAAAATTTCCCTGGACTCCTTTTGCCGAAGGAGGGGGGGGGGTTACTCCTTAATCCAAGTAGTCTAGCCCCCCCCTCCTAGAAAATATCATATGGGAGCCTTTGACTCCCAGTTTCTAAAATTAAGGTTTATATTTGTAGTCGAATCATGGCAGTAACGACTTTGCTCTGATATTTTTCATTTTAAAAAGAATTTATTAAAATTTCCTATCGCCCCCTGTAAAGTTGTTGACAATATAGTGGCTCTGAAACACAATCAAAGAGTGTTTTATAAAATAATTTATTTGACACCGCCTAAAGTCGATCCATAAAACTACTGTATCTTCAAATTTCATTTTACTACTTAACACTGGCAACCGCAAGATTTTCCCCCAGAGCAGGCGACCTCTGCTAAGAGGGGTTTTAGTGCTAATGAGGGAAGTTATTTGCACGCATTCCCAAACAAGTTATTTGAATGTTAAAAAGGTATATCCAAACAAGTTTATGTTATTGTACTCTATGAATAATTTTTAAAAGGAGTAAAAAGAAATACCACTAGAATAACATTATGCACAACGAAAGCCATTTAATAATTGTATAGCACTTTAGAAAAAGGTACTAGTTTACATAATAAAAGACTCAATTAATTAGTTACTGAATTTGTTTTGCATCCGTTTACTAATTGGCCAATTCGTTTATGTTACACTTACACTAATGTATACACGACCCGCAATGGAGTAGAGAAATGGTTGTGCAAACGCTTTTATCCTAATTGAGAATCCTTAACACAAATTTTGCAACATAAGTTTACTGCGAGTCTCTCACTGAAAGTACATTATTGATGAAATACCCACAAGTACAGATACCGGCGCGAATGTTGGCACTTGAGCAAACCGCTACTAACCTGACTAAAAACATCAGTACCCGGTACATCTCTGTTTAACACGTTCACTGCTAAGGACGCACATGTAAGCTTGACACTGAACACTATGAGAAGCGGCCGACGCACAGTGCATCGCACGCCAACCCCCGTATTGGGAGTATTTTCAATGCACAGTGCATTGCGTGCTTCGTATGCCAATTGCATATTGGGTATATTTTCAATGCACAGAGCATTGCGTGCTTCACACGCCATTTTTAAGCCTATGTGCTATTTACGCACATGTGTGTCGGCTTTAAAATATTAGTGATTATTACGTAGAAAGGTTAAAAAATAAAGTGATTTCTACTCATTTAGGCTATAAATATAAAAAATAAAAGGTCAGCTCCTAGCATAAGGAAATACGAAATTTGCGTAGCGGTGAACGTGTTAAGGGTGAGGTAAACATCCACTAGTTCGTTTGAAGGATGAATCACATTAGTAAGCGGTGTGGGAAAATGTATTTTTTTCTTCAGTTACCCCCTTTCCCCACACCCCCGGCCCATCACGAAAGGGCGAGGCCAAGTGCCAGGATTCACGCCGATATCTGTACCAGGCGTTTATTTTAGGGTCGGCTCTAGCTGTCGGCCATGTTGGCTGACACTCCATAACACCAATTTTAAATTAAAATCCAAATTTTTCCTTTATTTTTGATCGGATAATTATGAACGATATGTCATTTTAAAGCTATGGCCAATATGCATGCAAATGGCCTTTCCAAAACTAAGAAAAACATCTTGTTTAATATTTATTAACAATTTAAAACATTGATTTTTAATATTTGTTGTCACTATTAATTATAGCGAAAAACTACCAAGTCATTCGCATGAAGAATTTTGTCCTCAAGAGTTTGGTAATTTTTTTAAAACGCTATTTGAACAATTGCGGGTTTTAAATGGATTTAGGCTGAGCAACGTCCGTGTAACCTACCGCCGCTATAGGGTGATTTTAAATATTTTTTTACGTTGTAACTATTAATTATAGCGAAAAATTACCAATCCATTCGGATGAAGAATTTTGTCCCCAAGAGTTCGGTATTTATTTTAAAACGCTATTTCAACAATTGCGGGTTTTAAATGGATTTAGAATGAGCAATGTCCGCGTAACCTACCGCCGCTACGCTGGAGTCTCAGGTTGCTTTCTGTTTTACTAGAGCCGACCCTTTAAGGAATAACCTCTGTTATTGAGAGCTGATCTGGGGCTTAATATACATTCAAGATTAAATACACTTAATTATAGATGTATTTATTACATTTTAATAAATACAACTTTATTTCATAATAAAGTGTACTTTAGAGAGTTCTCCCAATAAATTCGTGTAAAATAAAATATTATTAAATCGTTATTCATTTTTAATGAAAGGAAAAACAGACTTTGTATAAGTTTTTCTACTTGAGGGAATGGCCAAAATTAAATATTTTTATATGCATAGCATAAAGTAATTTTGGAATGTGTTTTACATTATTTACGCTGAAAACCTATCCTTTGAACATTGTCGGTTGTAGTTTATTTTTTCAAATCCCAAGGTGGGGTAACAGCTACCTCCGGCCACTCCTACATATTATTTCAACTGTAACTAGTAAAGTCCTATATTTTATACATTTTAGATATTATAAATCCTAAGTAGACTCTATCTACTTTGTTGGCATCAAATTATTTTAGAAGGTTTTGTTACGAAATAGAATGAGTTGCTACGTAATTTAGTTACATACACAAAAACAATGTTGATAATTGTTTAAAAATAGCAGAATTGTATTAGCCAGCAACATTATGTAATATTACTGTAATGTTGCTGGCTAATACAATTCTGCT
>JAGFPH010003013.1:90714-116898 GCA_018207615.1 Philaenus spumarius
AGTTTTGTTTTGCACATATTACTGTGAAATAAAAATTATAATATTCATACACCAAATACTAAGATTTACAAGAAGAAGTTTAAGTCGGTACAAAAAACATCATTTATAATTCCATTTTCTAATTTTTTAAACATTTTGTAAAAATCATAGTAAAATTAATTTTAAAATAATATCTTACTCCATTAAAATTCTAGTGAAATACAATACGTCCCTGCAGCTTTCAGTACCCGTGAGTTATAACACGAGATGGAAAACATTTTGATAATTTATTTGAGGATCTCCATGTCTAACAAGCAGTTGGCCATTTTTAAAGTTATTATTAAATTCATATTATATTGTATTTTTTTTCAGTTGAAGATATGATCAAAGAAGTAGATGTCGATGGTGATGGCCGAATAGACTTCTACGGTAAGTAGAATAATTTTTTTTTTTTAAATTATAACACTCCGCAGGTTTTGGATTGGTGGTATAATAATAACAATTAGTATTATAAGTTTATTGACTACCTAAGAACTTCTTTTCCTCGGAATAAAAGTTTAAGTTTTTACTACATCTAAATTGCTAGCTACAGAGTAGATGTTGTTAATAAAGAGAGTTCGTAGGAAATAAAGGAACCTCTGACGTTAACTCACTTGTTCGAAATATTGAATTAAATTTTATATTTCATCACATCTTGAAATTTGTAATATCTTCTTAAGTGAATGCATGACTTACTAATCCTAAATATTAGAAAGTGAAAAATGTATCACTTAGTAGGTGTTTATGCGCCTGCTGAAGCAAGTTGAATATTTTTGGAACTAAGTTAAAGAAGTTGTTTTCTTTGTCCGGAAGAAAATAAGTTTCTTCACGTTTGGGATTTTAGTCAATATGCACAATTTTCAATTGTTCAAGCTTCTTTTAGTCTGTGTTATTCTTCTTATTAAACTGAATCAGTTAATATCATACCATTTGTCAAAATTCATTCAGCACTATGCAGAGGCGCAACCAGGATTTGTCCGGGGGGGGGGTGAAGGATTAAATGAGTGGAACGAGTCACAGCGGGAATTTGGTTTGGCCGGGAGATATAGAATAACAATGTTAGAAAAGAAGGTTCGAAAATTGTGTAAATATTCTAAACTTAAAAGTTAAAATGCATTTTCAGCTCTTTAGCTCTTGGTAAAAAGAACATGGTATGTAGTTTTACCTTTAAAAAAACCTACATGGTATGTAGACTGTGAGAAAAAGAAGTTGTCACTTTTGTAATGAGATAGCTACAGTGGTGGGCAGGCTTTGGTTAGAAGCAATTTCACAACTATTGAAAAATTCATCTTGTTACCTTACTTATTATATTTTCATTATCTGGATTAATATTTCAAACAAAGCTATTTTTATCAAAAATTTCAACATTCCCTAAGTAACTTATTGTGTAGGTATTTGTATCAGTACAATTTAACAGTATCAAAACTAACACCGTGTTTTATATAAAATTAGTTTATATTTATGCATGATAGCATTAATTGTTATTGGATAACTTGTTCAATATATCTGCTATAACTTTAATTCTTAATATTCCATACGTAAATTCCTGCATATTGGTGCAGACTAGCTGCATCTGGCTGACGGACCGAGTCACCCTATGCAAAACAAATGGGTGGATAAAAAGTCTGGTAATTTCTACATTTCTCGGCTTCTAACCAAGATAGAAACATTTTTGACATCAATAAATATATATATATATATATATATATATATACGCACATTAAACAGACGTACATTCAAACATTTCTTACAATTTCACCTTCACTCAGGCGGGACTGCGCAATAGATATATCACTTAAACTATTTTGAGCAACTGAATAAGATCTAAAAATACATGTTTCCTTCCAAAAATACTGTTAGACTTTTTGATTGGTGTTTTTTTTTTTTTAATGCCTAAAGTGTATAGTTATCATAATTTTTAAGCAAGGCCGTAGCCAGGAGGGGTTAGGGGGTCGACACCCCCCCCCCCCCCCCCGAAATCCCGAAATTTAGCAGTAAAAATTAATACTAGGTTTAAAAAGTGCAAGTTAAATTATAAATTAGACAACACAACAGAGGATACGGAATTGGCATGCAATGCACATGTATTGAAGATACTCCCAATACGGGGGTTGGCGTGAGAATCACGCAATGCAATGTTATCGAAAATACTTCCAATACGGGGGTTGGCGTGAGAATCACGCAATGCAATGATATCGAAAATACTTCCAATACGGGGGTTGGTGTGCGAAGCACGCAATGCATTTTGTATTGAAAATGCGGCAATGCACTGTGCGTCGGCCGCTTCTAAGGTGTTCAGTGTCAAGCTCACATATGCGTCCTTAGCAGTGTACGTGTTAAAAGGGTTTAAATTCAAATCCCCGGTCCTGATCTGACTCCTCCTCCCCTCCCCCGAAAAGTTTTTTTTGGCTACGGCCTTGGTTTTAAGATAACTAATTTTAAGATTTTAAATAGTTTTATGTCTATTGTTAATTATGTTTAGTTGTAGCTATAATAGTTGGTTTTAGTTTTCTTTATACAAATAACAACACCTACAAGACAAATCTATATGTACATAATGGTAAATTTTGACACCATTGGCTTGTTTCCAGCAAGGGCAAAGCCAGGAAAACTTTTTTTGGGGGGGGGGTCAGGTTAGGATTTGAATTTAAACCCTTTTAACACGTTCACTACTAAGGACGCATATGAAAGCTTGACACTGAACACTACGAGAAGCGGCCGACGCACAGTGATTTGCGCGCCAACCCCCACATTAGCAGTATTTTCAATTCACAGTGCATTACTAGGAGTATTTTCAATACACAATGCATTGCGTGTTTTGTTAGAGTAAAGTATTTTCGTTGAACCTTCATAGTTTTCTTATTTTAGATCAAGCTCACAAGAAAGTAAGGCTGTAACCTACTGCATCTATGTGTATTGTATATAGTAGTTTAATCAAGTAAATCTAAATATCAGTATGCATGCAATCACAATGATGTAAAATATGTTGCTGGATCCTCTGTTGTGTTGTCTATTTTATAATTTAATTTGCAATTTTTAAACCTAGTATTAGTTTTTACTACTAAATTTCGGGATTTTGGGATGGGGTTTTGAGCCCCTAACCCCCTGGCTATGGCCTTGGTTTCCAGACGTTGGGGTATGACTGTTTACCTGTACCTCAGATTTTTTTGCAAAATTTTAATTAAATGCGTACATAAATAAATAAAATAATAGTCAATGTAAGAAAACAGGTAAGTGTAATGATCTGAAATGAGTTTTAAGAATCTCTAAACATGATTTTTTAACTGTTTACATGTCAAATAAATGTTACAAAATGATCAACTATTTATGTTTGCTTGGTGATTTTGATTCATTAATTCCCTTATTCACATCAGTACAACAACAATAGGGGAACTTTGATTTACAAGAATATTTTTCTACTTCGATACATTATTCATATCGCAATAAATTTGTTTGTGAAGGGAAAACATATCATGAAGACCTATACACAAATAATGTCCGTGAGTAACAAACATACAGGGAAGACATTGGACGAATAAATAATAAACATAAAAAGAAGCTCACACTCTTGGTTGTAATCTATTTCATCACAAACTGAGTTGGGCAGAAAGTAGTTTTGTAGGATACTTAATTTTTGATAAAACTAGATTGTCTCGGACCTTATTACTTAATTAATATTAAAGCAGATCCAGTATAGAGGTTCAAAATTTAAATGACAAATATAACCCTTCCTCAAAAAAAAAACTAATTTCTTTTATGTTTTTAGAGTTTGTCCATGCTCTGGGAGAGCCAGGGGAAGACGAAGAAAGTGAAAACGCCATTCAAGCTTAAAATAACATTTGCAATTACCTTTACGCTATGTTTTTTAAATGTAATATAATATTTCAAAATTGTATATTAATATCTTCTTTTGGTGTATTATTGTAGTTTTATTATATTTTCTTGGGTTTACTGGATTTTAATGTTTTGATTTTCCATGAAATGTATTCTGTTCTAATCTATCAATGAGATTATAATTTGAGTATATATTCTACTACTCTGTTCAGAAAATATTATTATTAAAGACCTGATCCTCTCCTACCAATTCATAACTCAAACTACTCTTGACGGTTTCTGTCTAACTTTTTATAGATTTCTAATGTAATATTTTTTAGATTTGGTACGTTTACTATATTTTGCCAAGTAAAGATAATCATATAGTTATCTTGAGGTTCAATAATCAATACTTTTGATTAGGTTGAAACACTGAAGACCGGGCGAACCCTGGCAAGATAGAGATTTTAACGCATACTTTGGTAACGTTAGGGGTGTTCATATGGGGGAAACGAAGAGGCCTTCAGCCAAGTTTAAATGGTGCGAGATACCGTGCTAGTTCGAATAATCAGTTACCGTAGTACAACTACTCTCATTCTGTGATCATATCAGCAACTGTCAGGCGAGTTACTTCAAAAGTTTTTGTTTTCATTGGCCCCTCGCTTTTCACACCAAAATACAGGTCAGCTGGTAGCAAGGTGCTTTTATCGCTTGTACGCATAACCAGTAACTCGTTATCAGGTGGCTTACAATAATTAGCCAATATTACATTTAGTGTTGTGTTTGTTCGACGTGTAACGCCTGCTTCCTGCTGAGCCAAATGTGCCCAGGATGCTGTGTCGAAGAAATAACCCAGGGTTCGGGTGCCAAATAAAAACACTGGTTGGTTACGAATGGTTAATTATTGCCTCTGGTATGTCCAATTAAATCGCTCTTACTCGCAAGCCTTATTACAGAAAATTTACCTCGTTGTATTCCTAGACTGATTTGGAGCTGGTCCTTAGGGGAAATGTATACGGAAGGTGAGGACTCAGAGGGAGCTCAACACGCTCCCGTAACTGAGGGGGATAGAGGGAGGTCTCAGAGGGAGCTCAACACGCTCCCGTACCTGAGGGGGATAGAGCGAGGACTCAGAGGGAGCTCAACACGCTACCGTACCTGAGGGGGATAGAGCGGGGACTCAGAGGGAGCTCAACACGCTTCCGTACCTGAGTGGGATAGAGCAAGGACTCAGAGGGAGCTCAAGAAGCTCCCGTACCTGAGGGGAATAGAGCGAGGACTACGAGGGAGCTCAACAAGCTCCCGTACCTGAGGGGAATAGAGCGAGGACTACGAGGGAGCTCAACTCACTCCTGTACCTGAGGGGGATAGAGCAAGGACTCAGAGGGAGCTCAGCTCGCTCCCGTACCTGAGGGGGATAGTGAGTTTCAGAGGGAGCTCAGCTCGCTCCCGTACCTGAAGGGAAGGAAGGACCTCGTGGGTTGGCAGCCTGGGAAAGACTGACTCTTGGAGCTGACCACTGTTCCTTATATAGTGGCTGTCTCCCACTACACTTACCCCTACTAATTATTGATTGCCTTAGATTACTCTAGTAAGGTCTTATGTTATCTGCTTAAGTCAATATTAAATCACTTAATCAAGACTCTACTGGAATTACACATTTGTTTATTAGAAATGTTTCGTTAAAGATGTGAGATTGAATTTTAAAATTTTATCGGAAAGGTGGTCTTTACAAGAACAACTTAGTCTTGGCTCAACATGTTTAGTAATATGCACAATCAACAAATCATCAACTCGTAATGAGCTACTCACACAATTATCTAGTTACAATGTCTACTCATTGAGACAAGTACAGCTCTGACCGGGTCAGTTACTCGCATTGTGTAAACCATCCTTCAGATGGAATGATTTGAGGTGGGCGTGACTCTTCATGACATATTTGTTATCAAATACATTACATTTTCTTATACTCCCCTTTAGGTATAGTGGCATTAATCTATAGGACAATAGTGGTTCAGAGAATTGACTTTCATCACTTCTATCTTTCACTATTCTCCTCTAACCTTTGTAGCACTGTGTAGCACTGGCCGTACAGTCACTCAGCATTGGGATTAAGTGTTGGTCAACAATAGGCTTAAGGTATGAATTGGCACAGGACCGATCGTAAGCTCCAACATATCACTTTTATAACAATGAGCCTACTGATAATTACAGCAGTGTATATAATAAAAAAAGTACAGTGGGCTCAATCTAGGAGTGTGGAGTGTGTCTGTTAGGGTTGGTTTAGTTGCAATCCACCATTTTGCTTTTTACAAAAACTTAATTTAAATCCATAATTTAGCCTACCAAGTTAACACTTTTTGCGGGAAATATATGAACCAAGGGTTGAAAAATCTTTTGTAAATGTTTTAAAGTTATGAGGAGAATTCTTTCTTGGAATCAACCAATAAAGGCAGCAGGAAGGTGAGAATATTTCCTGAAATACCCTTCAATCATTCTATTTACCTTTCCATCAAAATATACAGTATATATATTTATATATACAGGGTGTTCATTTGAAAACTTCAAACTCGTATTAAAAGACTTATAACCAAAGTATCAAAATTCTGTAAACGGGTGTGTATAGTACTTATTGGGGGAACACAAGAAAAAAATATTTTCAAAATATGGGTACTCACCCCCATGCCCACCCTTACCCAAAGTCAAAATTTTGAAAAGGCAACGTATACCTTGTGACACCTCAAATTGAAGCTCATAAAAGATGCTGTATTTTGGTGAGAACAAATTGAAGTCGGCCAAGCCGTTTGGTATCAGCAGCCAATAATGTTATTTCTTACACAACAATTAATTACTAACTACTACTTACTGCTAATAACACAACACCATTACTTACTGAATGCAATGATGTTGTATTTTTTTCACCCATTTCAAAATTCCCCCCCCCCTCTCCAATTAGTAGGCCTACTATACATTTCAGTTTACAGAATTTTGATACTTGGGCTATAAGTCTTTTAATACGAGTTTGAAGTTTTCAAATGAACACCCTGTATATGTCTCATTCGTAGTTATTCAATTAGAGTAAAGATTATTCAAATAGCCATTGTTAATTAGTCAATCTTATAAGTGCGTGTGAATATCTAAAGATTCGGTGCATTAAGTTGTATTTAGTTTAATAATTACCGTTATTGTTATTTATTTAAGTTGTTTTAAATCGTATATATAGTCTATTTCACCAACCTGGTGATGAGCAATACAATGTGAAAAGAATACAAACTCTAAAACTTTAAATATGATATGAATAGAAAAAGAAAGTATTAAATAGACGGCCTACGGAAAAACCAGGATTGCACCAAAACAATGCCAAATAATCACAATGTGTTTGTTATAGGAATTACCTTCCTCCTGACCAAACAAAAGGTTGTACTGTTTCGAAATAGAATGAGTTGAGGTCAAGTTGGCAATAGCAGAGCTGCACAATTATGTAATATAGAGTAGGTAGTTGTAGTTGTGTAAGTGGAACTTATGTAAAATTGCTGAATGGAGTTTATAAGTAAGCCATCAGACTAATACAAAGACAAAACGGGGAAAATTGAGAGGGGGGACAGAGTTTTTAAGTAGGGAGAAGACATTAGAAAGGAGGTCTTTTGGGAAAGGTTCTTGGGTGAGAAGAGAGGTCTTGGGAGACTGGGGGCTTCGAGGTGTAGACGGTGGCGTGGGCGTCAAGTAGATACCAGAGAGGCTTTTCCCATGAGGTGTGCCAGCCTAGGTGGACCTCAGGACAAGGGAGCTCAGCTGTCCGATTGTCGAAGCCACCAGGGCAGAATAAAGGTGAGGGCACAGTTTCTGGATATTAAAGGGACAATTGTTTTATGCAAATTCTGGGTTAAAATCTGTTTCTGTGGGTTGAACTATTGGGAGAGTTTTATATATATATATTAAAAAGAATTCATATTTGGGGAGAAGAAATTTGAGCTCAGTTTTGCGCCCGTAGTGTAAAGTAGATGATTTGGACGTAGGTTTGCTGTAATTAGATTATTACATAGTGTAGAGATTAAATGGATATAGAGCTTTCAGATAAAATAGATGTTTATGTATACTTATAAGTATGATATATATGAGGCTTTTAGAAGCAAAAACAGATAACTCCATCATAGTAGATTTTTCAGGAATTGGAAAAAACTGACACAACTTAAGTCATTATTATTTTTTTAATGTATTTTTTTCACATAAAGCTGTGTACATTTTTTCCATTTTAAAACAAAGCCTGGAATTGAGAAATAATAAACAAAGTTGTAAATTAACTTTTAAATATACTGATGTCGGTTTTTGCATCTCACCTTGGTAAATATCGGTTTTTGCATCTCACCTTGATCTAAATGTCGGTTTTTGCTTCTGAATTTTTGAAATAAACACTCTTTTTAACACATTAAAACACTTTTAATTTTGATAGTAAAAATACAAAATAGTTTTTTTAGAACCTGTACTTATAAAACAAAAGAAACATTTGATTTTCTGATGGTATTTAAATACACAAGATATTTTCCTCACAAGGAGGCGAACACAAATCAATATTTTTGTCATTATCTACATTTTGTAGTGACTCATTATTTACAATATTTAAAATGTCTTTATAAAATTTAAGTTCGGGCACTTGATCCCATGTTGAAGGATCTCTTATCCGTTTTCTGCCTTTGCCGTGTGTAGGCCTAACTCCTACAGTAATGTCCATTATGTTTCTTATTTAATTATAGAGTGTAAAAGGAATATTATTATTCAAAACAAAACTACTGCACGATATATTTTTTTGGTTTTTAAAGGCGAAAAACCTAGGTGGTTATCATCGCCTGGATAACTAAGAACATTCGTATAATGCTCATACTATCACACACACAGGTATAAAATTAAACTTTTATTTACACACACTACAGACAGTACACGATACAATAACAATAACAACGATAACAACAATAATTACATAATAACAGCTTGTAACAGGGCTGTAAAGGGCCCTGTTACATAACAATGAATAAATCTCTAATTAAAATAACAAGTAATAAATCTAAACATGGTATTTAAGTTTCGTAAGTAAATGTATATTATTTTCAAATTTTTCCCATTACATTCAACCGATGGAGGAATGCTAACACCATATTAATGGTTTGGGACCCACCCAGCATCCCCTGAATGCAATTTGGTAGGCAAAACCTCTTCCGAACATATTTCAGCTTTTCACAGTCTAAAAGTAGATGTTTAATTGAAAGGAGATTTAAGCAGTAAGGACAAAGCGGCTGATCCCCCCGACGCATCAGAAACCCGTGGGTTAACCCAGAATGGCCAATGCGTAGGCGAGAAACCACCACTTCCTCTCGACGGCTTTGGCGGTTTGACGATATCCATAGCCGAACGGTATCTTTAATTTGGCGGAGTTTATTTCCTTGTACTGCTACCCGCTCTTCTTCCCACTGTCTAAACAGGGCTTGTTTTAAAGAGGACATAAAGTCGGACGACATTACTCTACTCACACTAGGCTCTAAGGAAGTGGCTTCCTTAGCAGCTAGGTCTGCTTTAGTGTTTCCTTGTATACCGGCGTGACCCGGAACCCAGCAAAACGACACTCCCACGCCCCGTAGCCAAAGTCTGTGTATGGAGCACAGAATATCTTTGACCAAAGGGTTAGGAGAGTACATATCTTGAATGGACTCAAGTGCACTTCTTGAGTCTGAACATATAAGAAGGTGCACTGGTGTTGCTAGTACAATATTGAGTGCCTTGAGTATTGCAAAAAGTTCTGCTGTGTATACAGAAGAGGAAGATGGTAACCCATAAGACTGCACGATATAAACAACAGAGAAATTAATGAAGAAAGCTTACAGGGCGTGGTAGAAGACTAACAGTCACGTGGTTCCAATCCTGGCACTCACGTGGTACAATTCTGGCGCTCTGATTGGCCGTTGGCAAATATCGGTTGTTGCATCTCACCGAAATACACTTTTATCCTTTTTTGCTTCTAAAGCTGGATTTTAAACAAGAATAACATTTAAAATGTCGGTTTTTGCTTCTTTCTAATATAATAGATGGATGTGGTCAGAATAGACAAACAAAATGACGTAAAAAAGTATATTTGTAAAAAAATGTCACTTATCGGGTTTTGCTTTTACACGCCTCATATGATTGTACTCTCTCACTAGAATTAGAGCCAAGCGAGTAGCCCCTTCGTAATAGTACTGAAAATAGTTTCAAATAAAAAAGTAAATTCAACTAATTATTTACAACTTTCTCGCAAAAGTTTTCATTTTGCCTAAAAATACAAATTTTTCTCGCTTTAAATATTTATCATCACTTTTATTTTATATAAAAACTTTGTAAAATTTTTCATCACCTTATTTATTTATATTTGAAATAGTTTTCTCTAAAAGGTGAAGTACTTTTTAATATAAAAATTGTACGCAAGTAGGTAAAGCTAATTATAAGGGAAATGAGACACTCTTTTAAATCTGCAAACACCTCAAGGTTATACTTGTTCTTCAGAAAAACAGTGTTTTTTTTTTATATTTTTTTCTGACACCAATCAAGGCCGTGGCCGGAAAACTTTTCGGGAGGGGGCGGGGGTCAGGTTAGGACCTGGGATTTGAATTTAAGCCCTTTTAACACGTTCACTGCTAAGGACGCACATGTGAACTTGACACTGAACACTATGAGAAGCGGCCGACCCACAGTGCCAACCTCCGTATTGGGGAGAATTTTCAATGCAAAGAGCATTGCACGCTTCGCACGCCAACCCCTGTATCGGGAGTACTTTCAATACAGAATGCATTGCGTGCTTCGAACGCCAACCCCCATATTGGGAGAATTTTCAATGCACAGAGCATTGCGTGTTTTGTTAGAGTAAAGTATTTTTGTTGAACTTTCATAGTTTTCTTGTTTTAGATAAGATCAAGCTCACACGAGAGTAAGGCTGTAACCTACTGCATCCATGTGTATTGTACGTTGTAGTTTAATCAAGTAAATCTAAATATCAGTATGCTTGCAATGCACAATGATGTAAAATATGTTGCTGGATCCTCAGTTGTGTTGTTTATTTTATAATTTAATTTGCACTTTTTGAACCTAGTATTAATTTTTACTACCTACTAAATTTCGGGGAGAGGGGTGTTGACCCCCTGGCTACGGCCTTGACACCAAGCACATTTCTACTAACTGCTCAGCTCTTAGATGTTAAAGCATGATGATGTGCAGCCTAAGTTACTCAGGAAAATAAAAAATTACCTTAGTGGCCAAATTTTGCAAATGGGTTCTGTAATGTCTGAGATTACTTTAAACAGTTGCTTGTGCACAAACTTTTTTCCTCTTTTGAATATTGGCAGCCTTGGTACTACGTCAAAGAATGTGTTCGCGTGTGCTCAAAGATGACTGAATGTATATTTAGAATTTGTTAGAATAAATATTTGTGATCTTACTATAATATAAGGAACTTTTCAATCTTCATTAACCACTCCAATCGTAGATAAACAAAAACAATTGCATATTAAATAACTCCAGTTTATTATAGGATGATTTTGACATAAGCACATATTGATTGTTACCACTTCATTACCACTCAATACTAAATAAATCATCCGTCTCAATGAAAGTTCCATATAGTGACAGTTTCTTCACTTCTTTACGATATTTTTCAGGGGTAATTCCACAAAAGTGGCTACGATTTATTGTTATATTTAAATTTTGTACGTGGTATTAAGTTAATCTTTCCTTATTTTGGATACTGACAATTATTTCTGATTTCCTCTGATTGGTTGTCTGGTATTTTATGGTTTCATATTATTTATTTCCTTCAAGAATAGATAATTTTTTATATTTTCTTGAAATTGTGGTTTTTATTTATTCTATTACATAATCAAAACATAAATTATTTTAAAAAAGTAAAGATTTTTGTATTTTGAAAAAATATGTTATCAAAAGAGACGCTCAAAGATCAGAAATTGTTTGTTTTTAGAGAGTACAGCCTAGGTTATACGATTTAGTACAATTATCAAAATGACGTTTTTTTTAACATAGACCTCGGTATGTTGTATAATTTGCCTAAAATCTTTTATTGACATGGTAAGAAAATATGTTATTTTTTAGAATAAAGCTATATAATCCTTAGAAAAATATGTATATCAATTAGATACTTTGATAATTTTTACTGTCAAGCTCATCAACTTTTTCATTGACCTGGATTTCACAGTTTCTTGGCATCCAGATTCTGACTTAATTCTTTCAGCAACACTCTCTCTAACACACATTCAGGTGAAATCACTTCGGATTTAGTTCTCTCAATATTGACTGAATATGTTAGCAGATTTTTCATTATACGCATAGGTGTCGCGCCGGGGGGGGGGGCCCCCGCCCCCCCCCCCCCCCCAACATTGTACAGTATATAAATTTAACATTAGTTTATAATTGTGGCGAATACACAAATAATTTAATGCCTACTATTTTGTAAAGGTCTTCCTCTTTTTATAAGTCGTTTATGACAAGGTGTTTTAACTAAGTTGTTAATTTTAGGTTAACGTTAAAATTATTTTCCAATTTAATCGTTATTACATTTACTTACTATGAGATATCATTTGGCTAAACTTACGGACTGAATGAAGTAGTCTACATCATTTTATTCTTTAACTCGTTGATGGTTTGTAATCCTGTGCGACACCCCCCTCCCCGGCCTCCCCGCCTTTTCACTCCGCAGTCCGCAATCTAGTTTACAAAAAACTAAGTGCCCTATTTGGAAGATTTTATAAACAAACTGAAAGAAGGCTTATGCTCAATTAATGTGTACATAAAGATTTATTTATAAAATATAAGAATTGCAGCAACAATGTTTAATTATGTAACTTAGTTTGGCTTCAATGTTATTCTTAATTGTATAAAATAAACACTACAACAAATACGGATTTGTTTGTATACGGATTTTACGTACAACCAATGATAATTGTTTAGTATTTCTTTCCCCGAAGGATATGATTGTGTAATTTCAGAATAAAGGTTCTTTGATTTTTTATACGAAAAAACCATACCAACGAGTTTTATTTTCTTATACAAATTATGTATACACATAATTGATTTTAACCGATACACTCATAAATTCAATTAGTATTTTTGCATAGTAAAATAATTTTTATTCCAACGATTTATTAAAATGAATTCATTTGAAATATTTTGAATCAAGACAACTGTAAGGAAGTAAGCCTTGGACTGTCTCAATCCTAATTTTAAATACATTGTTCATAAGGGAAAACATAACATAACACAGATTTTCCGGGTTCTACTAAACTGGTCCGATGGTCAAAGGTATTTTTGTTCGGTAGAGAAGGGTCAGGGTTAAACTGGTCCGAAGGGCAGGTAGTTGTGGGATTTCCTGACAGGGTCGCTAACCCCCATACCCCAACCAGTGGATTTATCTTATTCTCAGACTCAGTTCTCTTACAGTCGCAGCGTAGTGTAGTACTCGTACAAGTGTCGCAATGTATTCCATGTTCAGTGAGAGGAGATTTAAATTAGTAGTTTATGAGGGGTTTAAATACTCAAAAGGTGACAGGACACAATCTGGTCAGAAGTGGCGATTTTCTAGAAGAAAAGGATGTTCGGAGCACCTATTCACGGATGACGGGGAGGAAATTTTGTTATAGACAGTGGCTGTACAAAGCCACGAACCGTGTTGCAACCTAATACTTTTCCACACATTTACTCGTGCAAAATTGATCAGAACAGAGATTGCGTCTGCTCACGATCCCGTGACTGACAATATCACCCGAGACAATGTCACATGCATAAAAAAAAACTTGAGCAACTCTAAAAGAAGAAACCTTCAACTTCTTCTGAAATGTGCTGCTAGACCTAACCTAACCTATTCAATTATTTATTTAATTATTTTAAAGGTCATATTGCTTTAATGGTGGGTAGAACTATCTTAAGTTAAAACTTTGTTTTGATTTTGTACCGTCCGGCCAGCTGCCCTCAGCCCTTGGTGCTAACCGTCTTATCAGTAAAACAAAAAAATATTTCCAAATGTTTAACCATTCCCGATTTTCCTTTAACAGTCAATGGTTCAAAATTTAAATTATAATGTTAAAAGCTGTTTTACACTATCAAAACCCAAATTTTTTCTAGCCTGGGGGTGTTCCCTATTTTGTCTCGCCTAATCAAACTTTTGGATCAGCCGTTGACTGGTTGTGCCCCCCCCCCCCCAACAATAGTCCACGCGACGCCTGTGATTATACGATATAGTACAATGTTCAAACTCAAACTTCGGTATGTTAAATAACTTGCCTAAACTCAATTGTTAATATGTTAAGGAAATACGGTATGTTTGAGGATAAAGGTTTATATTCCTTTGAAAAATATGTATATCAATTAATTAGGTACTTTATTTTGCCCCTATAGATTTAAAATTCGCCTCTGTTATTGTCGAATGTTCAAGAAATGAGATGTCAATCTAGCAAAAATATCTGAATTTAGCTACAAGAATATAAACTAATTCAGACAGTAAACAGTCGCAAAATAAACAAAATGCAGTGCATTTTAAAACTCGTGGTATGTACAATTAAAACCTAATGGTATTCAATATAGAATTGTGGCGTAATGCAGATAGACCATTTTCCACTTCAGTTATTGTGTGTGCAGTCAACCAAAACAACTTGAACAGAAATTAATTATGTTTTACTTCCTGTTCTGTAGTTCCAAAGACCTTCTAGATCCTCCACCTAACGGAATATTTTGTGAGAGCTTTTGAAGTCCAAGTAGCTCAAAGTGAATTAGTTCTTACTACTCCGCAACAGGCTGCGCTGTTTTTGAAACCAATATATCTAAAAATAGTTAACTCTCTCTTGGCGTCACCCGAAAGTAGATATGATTTTTGACATGTGAGCCATAACAATAACATTTTAGACCTGTAATGTATTTTATAGATACAATTAATATGAGTGGGAGGGGGGGGGGTGTTGATTAGCTACAAATACAAAATAATTAAATAACAGCCACGGAGGTGCAACTTATTGATTGAACCATACATGTTTGTGGATTTCATGAGCGATTCACAAGAACAACTTTTCCATATTTACCTCACGTGAAATATTAACTCTATTGTATTGTATTATTATATTAAACTAGCTGGCCCGACCCGGCTTTGCACGGATAGACAAATCAAAGTTAAGTGTATATTAACAAAAAATATATATGTCAATAAATATATTACACTATGTATTTCTTATGGGGATTTTTAGTAACTTTGAACCCCCCCAAAACTCCCCTAAAATTTCGATTTTTTTAACCCTTTCTTAGCGAGCACCTAGGGCCCTAGAGGAAGCTACATAATAAATTTCATTCCAATCCGTTCGGTGTTTCTTTTTAGTAACTTTGACCCCCCCAAACCCCCCTAAAATGTCGAATTTTTTAAAACCCTTTCTTAGCGAGTGCCTAGGGCCCTATAGGAAGCTACATACCAAATTTAATTCCAATCCGTTCGATGGTTTTTGTAGCTAGAGGAAGCTACATACCAAATTTCATTCCAATCCGTTCGATGGTTTTTGTAGTAACTTTGACTCCCCAAACCTCCCCTAAAATTTCGAATTTTTTAAAAAATTTCTTAGCGAGCACCTATGGCCCTAGGGGAAGCTACATACCAAATTTCATTCCAATCCGTTCGATGGTTTTAGAGAAATCGTGATTTTGTTACTTTGACCCCCCCCAAACCCCCTAAAATTTCGAATTTTTTTAAACCCTTTCTTAGTGCGCTTCTAGAGCCTTTAAAGAGTATTAGTGCCAAATTTCATGTTTGTAGGCCTCGTGGTTTTGGAGAAACTGCGATGAGTCAATGGTATTTGGCTTTTATAAGTATAGATAATTCAGTTACCTTGTTCAATTAATGAATACACTTAATTAATTAATTATAAAATAATTCAACTAAGTTATATAATGTTTATGCCTATGTATTGTTTGATTGAACACAAATTACGAATATTTAAATGATATTACTGAAAATGATAGGCTTAGCTTAATCATTCTAATCACGAAGAAAATATACTGTCACTTGTGTTTATTTTAATTGATTTTTATAAAATGAGAAATGAAGACTTTTCTTTTTGAACTTATCATTTAATACCTGTAATTCTTAATTTAATGTGATTCTAAGTATTATTGCTATAACTGTTGTTCGCAACAGCATTGTCTTTACATTTTTAAAGAAGTGAAAGTGCGAAGATTACAGTAAAAACGTATATTAGAGCACTTTAAAGTCAGTCCCATCTAAATACATAAAAGTATACCACTTTCAAAATTGCTCCATATTATATTCATATTTTTAATTTAAATAGGTACGATAGAAACTTTGCCTGATTTCCAGCAGAAGCTGCAAAATGTTAATTTTTTGTTAGGAAGACAAGATGTTAGTTAAACTACAAGAAAAACATTATTCTGCAGGAGATATTCAAGGGCAGTCCGTTATTGATTCACCTCTCTCTTCATTTGACAGAAATCATATATAGATTTAGGTCGCTAATGGGCAGCACATAGCTCTACTGATAAAATTTAAAGTACGACTACTTTCACACAGAATGCACTGGTATTGCCTCTCACAATATAACTCATAAGATAAAAACCAATTTTCCAAAGGGTCTATAATCAAATGTGAACGTTATGAATCAAATTAAGAACAGACTCGGCAGACTGTGGGTGAAACATGCGTTATAGATTCCAAACAAACTACGGAGTGCGCTGCGGCACTGCTTTAATTAATAATAATTGTAATGTGTCAGCTGTCAATTATTAAAACAACTGTTTTTACTAATACTCGTTTTCGAATTTACTGTCCATTACTGTGTTGGTGTGTTGAATTGTAGTAGTTAATTTATAGTTTAAATATTGTAGTTCGTGCATCACTACATTGTCGTTGAAACGCTTTTGACTAATAAACTTATTAGCTGTGAGATTATGTACTATTATTGTAACGTAGTTTGCCAGACCCCCTTCTACTTTTGTATAAATAAGGTGCGTGAAACACTGTTAGGTTAGTTATAGTTTGATTATTGTAACTTGGGCATCACTGAAGATAGCGACTTTATCGCTGAAACGCGTTTGAGTATATAAACTTATTAGTTGTGAGATTATGTGTTCAAATTTTATTTTATCAAGTATATCTTCTCACAAGACTGTAACGGGTTCATTTTTCACCCCACAATTTTACCCAGTCCGTTCCCTTGGCAGTGGTTTCGCACGAAAAATGCTTTGCTCGCTAAATCTAGTTATTGTCGGATTAGACCTATAGACCCGCGACACTGCACCTGTGTTTGCATTTCTTATCGTATATTTACTCAGGCAAGCAAAGTCAAGGTAACGTAAAATGCGGCAGGAATGGACGGGCCCGACCCGTTAAGGCTAAAGTCTGTTTGCGTTGTTTATCTGTTATTTACTCATGCCCGTCACCGATGGGTAGATAAGCAGCCGGGGATCAGAGCTAAGGGTCATTCGTCATCCGTGATTCGGCCTTTCGACATCTAGACTTCCTTGTGAACTGGTGATTCGATCATTGGATGTCGAGTCTGGCTAGGAAACGTTACTTTGGCGTAAGTGTTACCTATTAAGAAATTTCTAGTTTGCCGTAGGGGAATTCGGGAGTAGTATTGGTACCGTAGGAGTAGTTTAGGCTCCTCTCCTGTACCCGCACCTCGCTGGAGAATATTCAGCTTCCTCTCTGGAGAATATTCAGCTTCCTTGCTGGAGAATATTCAGCCAAACCATCCCTTGCTCGAGAATATTCAGCCAATCGTGTAATTTATAATAAGTGTTACTAACGTAACTTAAGGGACTAGGGAAAGATTAGTTTGCTAAAACACCAACTCTTAAGCACTAATTTCGTAATAGAGCATAGTTAATAGTCTAAGGTATTATACGATAGTTAGTAATTACGGGTTTTCCCTAGAGTTCCACCGGGAATTCGGGAGTTATTCTTTAGTACCATAAGAGTAGTGTAGACTCCTCTCCTAGATTCAGCCCGTCCCCCGTTGGAGAATATTCAGCTTCCTTGCTGGAGAATATTCAGCTTCCTCGCTGGAGAATATTCAGCCAAACCGATCCTTGCTGGAGAATATTCAGCCAAACCGATCGTTGCTGGAGAATATTAAGCCACTCCGTTCCTCGCTGGAAAATATTCGGCTTCCTTTCTGGAGAATATTCAGCTTCCTTGCTGGAGAATATTCAGCCACCCATTTTGTGCTGGAGAATATTCAGCCAACCTCACTTCCTCACCGCCTGTAATTTACTATTAGTTATATTCTAAAATAGCTAGTAATTAATTTCTCCCTCGAGTTCCCCAGGGAATTCGGGAGTATTTTATTAGTACCATAAGAGTAGTGTAGACTCCTCTCCTCGATTCGCCCCCGCTGGAGAATATTGATGGAGAATATTCAGCCAATCCGTTCCTCGCGGGAGAATATTCAGCTACCTCGTTCCTTACGAAACAGGTTAAGAAATAGGCATCGCGAGTTCGGAGGTTCGGACGGTTCCCATAGCGGTCGCTGGCGGGGTAGTAACGATAGGTCGCGGTACAGTAAGGGTAGCTGTAACCATCACGCACCCATCCTGGAAAGGAAATTTTGGCGGTGATGATTTATTAAGGGTGGAGTGTCAACCTTCTGGTTCGCTCATGAATGCCCAATAAAACTGAGCCAAAAACCTTTCTCGTAAATTCGAGTTTGCCGGACCCCTGGAACGTATCCCATTCCGACTAGAGTCGATTCCGGCGAAACATACGGTGACTGTTATTGCGTGGCAACGCTGCCGCGAAATACAAGTCACAAGACAATCTCAATATATATTTTGTCTTGAGGTATTGTTGCAAAAAAACAAATCATAATTCACCTTAAAAACTAAAAATATTTGTTATATCAGTTTTAATTCATGTAAAGCTGTCCACAATGTCTATGAACTGTACATTCTCATAATTATTTTGAGTCATTGCATATTTCAAAAAGTTTACAGCTCTTGCTACTGTACCGTACAAAAATGTTGACAGACCTTTTATCACTTTACACACTGCACACTGCCATCATATGAGTGAGTGCATTATTACACATGTCTCATAAAATATGTTCCCTAACCTTTCAGCAAATCCGCATTTACACTATTTAACAAAATGTATTACATTTACTACTAAAAAAAATTTTACTAAAATTTGCATGTGGTATCACAGTACACAAGAATATGATGGCTGTATTTGTATTTAAAATTAAATAATTTCTTACATGAAGTGTATTTCATCTTGGTAGAGACAACACTATTACCATCTTCATATTTATTTTAAAATATTTTCTTGAATTTAACTTGAGTTGGTTTCTTAAACTAAAAATAAACTCTTAGCTTTGCAAAACGCCAACGCTCATAACGTATTGAGGGGCTATGATCAGCTCATGATTTGGTTAGTCTTATTTTTAAATTATACTACGAAAATACTATAACATTTTAGTTAAAATGTACTTGCACCTTGCATTGTTTTTGTGTATATTTTTAAAATTCGCGGCATCTTATTTATTGTTTTGGTCACGGCCATTACCAAATCTGGCTATAGCAACGCATTCTGCTATCATTCTTAGAACTAAGTATGTACATATATTTTCACCTAGGGTTTAGACAACCGTGTATCTTAATCTTAGTATTCATAGTTAAGAGTTAAGGGGTTAAGACTGTTAAGAGCCGAAGGTGCCTAGAAACGATTAGCAAGCTCTAGTCAAAATCTTGTCTAAAATTATCAGTATTAATTCGTCGCAGATTTATTTTGATTGTTTTGTTTAATAATGGCGATGGCCATTTCTTTTACTACTAAAGTATTTAAACAATCTTCTTCGAAATGTTTATCAGTTTTGAACCAACCTCATCTGTTGCAAAGGTATTGGCTTGATGCACTGTTATCTATTTTTAAAATGTGAACCACTAATACGTATTATATTTATGTAAATTATTTACACAACCTTGTTTACTCGAATAACATAGTGTACTTCCTAATATAGACCTAGACCATGCTAGGCCTACCATAATTAAGAAAATTTAAGATTAATAGTAACAAAATATCAATGTTACAAGGATTTTTTGTTAACACCGGTTTTCTTGACTTGTTGTGTTTGTCAAAATATTTAACAGAGATATAGGCTAACAGACTTAATAAAGTGTAAAGGAGGTTTGAACATGAATATGTATTTTGTTATTATTTGCTGCTCACAATATAATTAATTAAAATGACTGACTGGATATTTTTTCAAAATTTTAATATAGGTCTACCACTACTTGTTCTGTAATGGCTGGGTTCCCAACCTATGCACTCAAAAAACCCTTTACTTGTACCGTCAAACTTGTCAATGTTTAAATGTTATTAAAAATACACAAACTAAAAAAAAATATCTACCTATAGGTTATTTTATATTTAATCTATATTAATAATATTGTAAAAATAGTATCGTAATAAAGCGTAAACCTTAACATAGACTTACCTACTAGTACCGGCATATTACTTCGTAAAATAATTTATTATCATTTTAATATTATATAATATATAGGCCCTATACAGTATGGGGCGCAAATTCACTATACGACCTTACGCCAACAGAAATGCAAGAATAAAAAAAAAAAATAGCCTGAAGTTCTAACTTATAGTCTTTAGTCACAGTATGTTTACCTGCATTCAACATTTAACACAATGTAAAAGAAGGTCATTGTCTGCAAAAATATCAGCCAAGGGTTGAATAGTAAATTTACGCCCAGTACTGTAAACAATTTTATAGAAATTATGTAGGCTATGTTGTAGAAACTGTTTAAAACAAATATAATAAATCATAACCAATAAAATTGAACCTATGTTCAGTTACCTGAGTTATCGCCCGCTACCAGTAAATAGTTTATAGTAAAACTAAGCACTTGCTGTATCATATTTAAAATGTTGAATGTAGGCCTACATTATAAAAATTACATAAGCTATTCATTTCGGAACTGTATGAATTAAAATTGCCAACCCTAAACTAACTTGTTAGGCTAACTTGTCACTAATATATTCAGACAATATTTAGAATTCATTTTTATTAAAATACATATATAACCTAGCCTAAAATAATTTAAAGTCTCCTCTCCATGAGATGTAAGCATAATTTTTCATCATTCTAATTTGTCACAAATGCTAACTGGTTCAGATGCAATCATTTTCTTTAAACTATAGTCTAAACTTCCTATAACGACATCGGCTATAACAACATACCGCCGATAAAGGTGAAATTGTGAATAAAAGTTTCTTCACATGGGAACATTACAGAAATATAAGTGTTTATAACGATAGCGGCTATAACAACGAAATCGGTTGTAGTAACACTGGTTTAGTCATTTTCTGGAATTAAAATTCATTTATAACGACTGCAGGCGGCAAGAAGTTTATAAAAGACCGGCGGGAAGTAAACAACATTGGTTTGTCGGAGGGAGGGGTTTTCTCACGATAAGGTTACAAGACCTATAAATAAGTTCTCATAGAATTCAGAAGATGGTCGAGTGTTTACTAGTTATTATTCCTACAGTTGATTTTATGTTCTGGTTCTGAGTGAGTCAAAATGTCGAGTAGAAAATCCTTAACGGTTGAAGAAAAGGCTAATATCATTTGGAAGCTGGAAGGAGGTGAGTCCAATTGATCTTTATCGAAAGAGTTTGGTTTTTCCCACTCAATAATATCCACTGTTTGGGCTAATAAAGAAAGAATAAAACGTAGCTTCGAGGAGTCTTTTTCTATTAAGAAAATCAGGAAGAACACATGTATGCTCTTCATTTGTTTAAATATGTTATGTAGGCTACAGTATTTTTATCGTGGCACATATTTTTTTCTATTATAACATGTATGTGTGTGTATTATAAATACAGTAGAGTGTATAATGTAACTACAAATTAGAAAATAATAATAAGGCACGGCACTGTTTTTCCAAAATACTGTAGGCTATACGTGATTTATCGTTAAATTTAACGTTCTGATTTTTCCTTGATAGAAAGTTTAAAAATAGAATACTGCACTATAATTGTGTTTGGTTATAACGACCACTGGTTATAGCGACCAGATTTCCCTGTCCCCTTGGTGGACGTTATAAACAATTTTGACTGTATATATATTTCCTAGCCTAAACTCTAAATGCTTGAATATAAAATTATTTCTCACCACTAATATTAGTTTGTAAGGGTAGGTTTACATTAAGCTTAGGCCTATATTAAAACTGTACGTAATGCGGTAATGCAGTGGCGTGGACAGGATTATTAAATGGGGGGGGGGGGGTATCGATAATAGTATACAAAATGTAGGGTTTCATTTAACAAACGAAGTTTAATATAAATTTAAGAAAGCAGTAAATGTTACAGGTAACGATAGATAAGGTAAACTGATAAAATAAAAAGTATTTATTTAACAACAATGTTTTTGAAGTCATACTTCTTTAGGAGTGTTGTGAAAAAATAATGAGAGTGATTTATACTTTGTCCGAACAGAAGTGCGCTCTAGGTCATAAAATCGACCCACGCACAGACACACTCACACGGCCTACCTGCTTAATGGTTCTCCTATTATCACCAACGAGCTTTTGTGTTACAATATCACATTTTTCTAATCGTTACCTTTACTTAATTTTTACTCTAATTACTGTACTCTAGATATTATCCCTCTCAAAATGAGTCTAAACATGGTACAATTGTGACAACAAGAGGTTTTACGGTCAGTAGGTTACAAAATCATAAATTTGACTTCTTAAAAATTGTTATTGATATTTTATTTGAATTAACACGACCACAATAACATATACATAATTACAGTAATTCTAGTAGTGATTTCAAACGTTTGCAAAAAACAAAGAAACTAAATTAGAATCAATATAACAATGAACGTGTATTAAGAGTTAAATAAAAATAATTACAAATTAATTTTCCGATGTTACTGTACAATAAATAACTAATAAATCAATAGAATAATATTGTAAAACTAACACAAACATATTTACATAACCGTCCTATGTTAAGACGGATATGTTAATTGCCAATACGGAAGTTATGTAACATATTCCGGCCATTACCACGGCTTTCGTCATTAGTGTAATTGACTCACACTTAACGGAAGCGAAATCTGTAAAGTGACTCACACTTAAGGGATGTAAAATCTATATTTTCAGATAAACATGTCAATGTTGAGTTAACCTCTGTGATGGTCAGTACAGTATATCGGGAAAAGTAGTGTATTTCTGTTTCCATATTGAGTGTATTTTTTGTTACAAGTGTAGTGTTCCTTATGTAACTGTTATTATTTGGTAAAAATGTCTTTATTCATCTGTATTTAAATTTTCCAATTTCTTAATAGGACAGGAATATTGTTTTTGTCATTTTTGTTTACTACCGGTCCTGTTTGGAAATATATTTAGCTTCATTTTAAATAAACTTCCGTATTGGCATAGTAAGTTACATTTTTGTAACAATTGTTTTTTGGCTAAGCATTGAATTGCTGTGTGATAATTTTACTCTTAGAATACGTTCCTTGTTACATTGACTCTGATTTTATTTATTTATTTTTTGGCATACGTTTTAATTTTAAGAAGACACTTTTAAGAAGCCTTCTTTACTTTTGATATTGCTATGTAAATATACTATGCTCGTATTAGTTTAATAATATTATTTTCTTGATTTATCAGTTATTGTACAGTAACATTTAAAACAAATTTGTATTTATTTTTATTTTGTTTTATTTTAGTATACGTTCACTGTTAAATTGATTCTGATTTTGTTTATTTTTTTTTTCGTACATTGGAAATTTTAGAAGACACTTAAGAGACCTTCTTAACATGGATGGATATGTAAATATGCTTGTGTTAGTTTTATGTTTTATAATATTATTCTATTGATTTATTTACACAGTAACATTGCAAAATGAATTTGTAATTATTTTGATTTTACTCTTAGTATATGTTCACTGTTATATTGATTCTGATTTAGTTTCTTTTTTTTTGCACACGTTTGAAATAACTAATTACTAGAATTACTGTAATTATGTATGTTATTGTGATCGTGCTAATTCAAATAAAATGCCAATAATTATTTTTAAGAAGTCAAATTTATGATTTTGTAACCTACTGACCGTAAAACCTCTTAGAGTTGTCTCAATTGTACCATGTTTGGACTCATTTTGAGAGGAATAATATTTAGAGTACAGTAATTAGAGTAAAAATTAAGTAAAGTTAACGATTAGAAAAATGTGATTTTGTAGCACAAGGGCTAGTTTGTGATTAATAGGAGAACCATTAAGCAGGTAGGCCGTGTGAGTGTGTCTGCGCGTGTGGGAGAGTGGGTCGATTTTATGGCCTAGAGCGCACTTCTGTTCGGACAAAGTATAATATGATGTACGTGCACAGGGAGACTCAAAATTCATATGTAGGCCTATACGTGTGCACAGGACTGCTACCAACAGATGATTTTTAAATCCTGTTAGGTAGAAATATCGTAATTATGTGTTTGTATACACTAATCAGCGAGAGGTTTACTTAACAAAAACATAGTGTTTTCAATACACGTTTGTATGGATTACACAACTGAGAATGTTCTTCTTTTGTAGTTCAGTAGATCTTATGCAAATAAATATAAGTAGGCCTACAGTATATTGTCAACAAATTATATTGTGCTTAATAACTATACAAAGTGTTCATAAAGTCCCCTTAACCTCCTTTATTATTTTTGTTATTGAAAATAACTTTAAAAAAATGTATACATATCTTGTGTTGCATAACAGGACACATTTTTTAACATATCTGAACCTTTATGATTTTGGGGGGCTTGAGAGGGTAGGAGGGTTAAAAATTTTAAATATAAAGGTAGGTCATCATGTAATGCACCATTGAAAAGCTTATTAAAAGAGAAACAGAATGGCGCAAACTAGAGTTAGTATCTTGCTTCTTTTCAAAGTAATGGACAATCAAAGTTTTGAAAAATGATATTGTTATCAAAGCATCAAAGCAGGTTATTAATTTGTTAATGTTAGGAATAAATAGGTTGCATGTTAAAAAGTTCATTAAAACATACTTCAACTTTTATTAACTTATGGATGTCTCGATGTTGGTAAACGTCGATGTTCATCCTTATTCTTTAGATGCGTTATTAAAAAATAATTAAATTAAATTTTTGTAATGCTCGCACACGGTTTCGAGGTTACCACAAAGCGATTTTAAAATTCCGATAGGTAGAAATATCATTGATATTATAGACTCAATCAGCGACAAGTTCACAACATAAACATAGCGAGTTTCAAACACATTTGTACGATTTCACTAGCGAGAGTAAGGGATGGGAAAACCCTACCGGTTTTAACCGAAAACCGGTTTTTTGTGTTTCGATTAATCAGTTTTACGGTTATTTTTTTGTTTGAATTAAAACCGGTTTAAAAAAAAAATGTTCAATAACCGGGCAAAAAAACCGACACTAACATCCTATTTTATGAGTCTATAAATATTTAAGACGATTGCGTTGCGACAGTTCTGGACTAGTGAAATCGTGGAATGGCTGCAGTTGCATCACTTTTGTTTCCCTGTTTTTCTCAAGTCCACATTTCTGTTTTAAGTTCTATCAACTATCAAGATGGCATTGACACTGTCTTTGTATCATGTAGTATTTTCTCCAATCTGGCATAATCTCAGTTTTAAATTATTTTAAAATGTATTAATTTTATTTTTGTAAAAGTATCGGTACAAATTTGTGTCTATACGTTGGATTGTGTGGTTGTTTTAAGCCTTGTAGTAAACAGGACAATAATTAATTGCCATGAATGACATTATTCTATATCGTCTTATTATAGTGTATTTCATTTGATATATTTTTTGAAGTTTTAGTCGCAAATTATTTTAAAATGTAGCCTACCTTATTATTTTTATTTTTGTAAACATATCGGTAGAAATTTGTGTCTAATCGTTGAATTGTGTGATTGTTTTAAGCCTTGTATTAAAAATAAATGTTTATTTTTCTATGTCTTGTAAATATAAAATGTTTTGTCTAAACGTTGTTTTCTTCTAAAAAATACCGGTTTTTTGAAACAATTATAACCGCTAGTGAAAAAAACTGGAAGAACCGATAACCGGTTATTTTTACAATAACCGCCATCCCTAGCGAGAGTTTTCTTCTTTATAGTTCGGAAGTACGTAGATACTTGTATAGGCCCAATCAATGAGAGGTTTCACAACTTTTTCTATAGTACACTTGTATGTTGACACTGGCGAGGGTTTTCTTCTTTGTAGTCGGAAGTACGTAGATACTTGTATAGGCCCAATCAATGAAGAGGTTTCA
>JAGFPH010003013.1:116908-133745 GCA_018207615.1 Philaenus spumarius
GGAAGTACGTAGATACTTGTATAGGCCCAATCAATGAAGAGGTTTCATAACATTTTCAATAGTACACTTGTATGGTTACACTAGCTAGAGTTTTCTTCTTTTGTAGCTCGATAAATTTTATACAAATAATGAAATAATAAACTTTCAGTATTTAATCTGTTATTGTTGTATTTGTTTCTGTTATTTTCTGATTGTTATCGTTCTTGGATTTTTAATTTATAATAAAAAATTTTTCGAGACAATGGTGGGGTGGGGGGTTGTGAGCCCCACTAACCCCCCCTGGCTACGCCACTGATGGCATAGGTTGGTAGCACTACCTGACTTTAAAAAAAAAAACCAAAATCAGCAGTTTTCTAAGTTTAGCTAATTACATTTTATACAATGTTCTAAAATTAACTTATGTTGAAAGTTGTGGATAAAACTAAGTTAAATTTTAATACTTAGAGGGTTCAAAGGCTATTCAAGTTTTAATAACAAATTTGATTTCAGTTATGTCATAGTTAATAGTCCATAGGCCTACATTATAAAAAGGTAAAATAAATCCCTTAAACCTACATATATATATATATATATATACATTCCCATATCCTTGGCAAAAGTTTACATTTTTTCTACCACTCGGAATATTGGGGCCAATGTATAGGCAAGACAATCCTCTAATACGCAATTGTAATGTTCAATTCTATTTCTAAACTTGTTAAATAAATAAAAACAGAAAATATAATTTTACAAAATTTAATGTAATTAATTATAAACAAAAAACAAAACACTTTAAACTTAATTCAATTCACAACTTATTTAACTCAGGAAATATTAGACATATCTTTTCAATGACAGGACTGCCCTGCCGGACTCTGCTATTCCTACGACTTAATCATCTCTTAATAAAATACATATATAACAAAACAGGAACACAAAATTTTCATTTTATAAAATTCTATAATAGGCCCTCTACATAAATACTTAATTTTTACCGTACTTCACATGCATCAATACAAACTATGGAGGTTGGTGGGGGTACTCAAAATTTTCAATTGGGACCAATAGTCATATGATACAACACTGTAAAGGTCCTGTTGAGACAGGCATTTTGACAGAAAGAAAAATTTTTAGGACACCCCTAACCAAAATGGTGACCAATTATGTGATAATATTAAAATAGTGAAAAAGCAGATATATCACTCTCTCACAATTTAAAAATTATTTGAAAACATTTGAATTCAGCCGACAGGAATTTCTCATGTAAGCATAGCCTCCATGGTGTGCCTTCATTTTTCAATTTTGCTTGAAAGGGATTGGCAACTCAAGGGGGGGGGGGGTAACTCAGAATTTTCAAATGGGACCAATAGTCATGTGATACATCACGTAAAGGTTCTGTTGAGGCAAGAATTTTGACATAAAGAAACTACATTTTATGATACTACATTATTTAAAAACACGAATGTTAGTAATTAAGTTCAATTAAATAACAAAATTTTGTTTTCTTTATTGGGTTCACTCGTCTGCGCTTAATCCCCCACAACGAGCAAAAATTTTCGCCTTTTGAGAAAAAGTGACAAACCACATTTTTTTGTTTAGAACACCATGGCCTGACAACATACTGCACAATCCATACTGACAGTACAAAGAAATTATATAGGTTTTGAATTATAGCAAAAATCAAAAATAACATAGCAAATGCAGTGAGTTTAGGGCGGAGTTGATTCATTGCTATGTCAGGTGGTGCTCCCTGACATCAAATGAGTTAGCCAGGTTAACATTATGAAGTAAAATTGCTACCCGGATATCACAAATAACTTTACTTAATTAATTATATATGTATTTTTTGTATCAAATTCATTTATAAGCAGTTTAAATCTTTCAAAACTACAGTTTGAATGTAGGCCTACATTACGTTGTATTGCGTATTAAGTTGGATATAAATTGACTTTGTCATTAAGAGCAAATTAAGCATTCACTTTAATATCTCTTTATACTGCCTAATATCCACTATAAATACATATCAGAGTAATTTATTTACTGATAACACAGTGGTTATTTTTTTATTTATGTTTGTGCGCCATTCATTTTGATTTGAAAATATTTGTTATACTACTTGTGTTTGCTAAGAAAAAAGCCTACATAACATTAAATAAGTTTTCATTTAATTTACTCCAAATTATCAAAACTAGTGGGAAAATGTAACTAGCCTAATCTTAAAGTGGTAGTTAATTCTCAGTATTTTTAGAACTTTTTAGTTTTTTAGGAATATTAATTAAGGCCGTGCAATTTGTTCATACAATTTAAAATTATGTACGTATTATATCAATTTGTCACGAAATTATTTAGTTCCTTTCTCTATTTGAGGAAGGAAGTTTAAGGTATCTGTATTTTTAGACATCTCTTTTTTGTAGGGGCCTAATCTATATATACAGTATAAGCGAAATACCATTCACTCACTGACTCACTCATCACGATTTCTCAAAAACTACCAAACGGATTGAAATGAAATTTGGTATGTAGCTTCCTCTAGGGCCATAATTGCTCACAAAGAAAGGGTTTGAAAAAATTCTAAATTTTAGGGAGGTTTGGGGGGATCAAAGTTATTAAAAAACGATTTCTTCAAAACTACCAAACGGATTGGAATAAAATTTAGTACGTAGCTTCCTCTAGGGCCCTAGGTGCTCGCTAAGAAAGGTTTTCAAAAAATTCAAAATTTTAGGAGGGGTTTGGGGGGGGAGGTCAAAGTTACTAAAAAACCTTTCTTAGCAAGCACCCACGGCCCTAGAGGAAGCTACATACCAAATTTCATTCCAATCCGTTCGGTGGTTTTCGACATGAGTGAGTCAGTGAATGGTATTTGGATTTTATATATAGATTATTTAAGTCACTGTTGTTAAATTAGCCAAACAAACAACTCAATCTTCACTGTCTCGAATGACATAATTACAATTTTCTCAAAATACTACTTAGTAAATTACTGAACCTAACCCCTAGGCCTACTCACAGATTAAACTATACAATTTATACATAAATAACTATTTGACGTTATTAAAATAAATACGAACAACTTAATACATCACAATACCTTTAATGGCAATCATAAATACAATAATGCAGTATTGCATATTAATAAATATAATAATACTGGACAGTGAATACTGTTACAACTAAATAATGAACAGAAGCCATTTTATTAGCTCTCTTATCATGATTTGTTTATAAGGCCGGCCGCACACTGAGAAAGCATTCTGCTCAAAGCAAGTGCTCTACAGCAAAATGTTTTGCTGAATACTATCTCTCCATGTATTCAAATGGGACCCCACACTCTGACAGAACAAATGATGTACAGCGAAGTAGTGCCAGACGCCTATTTCCCGATTGAACACGATTCAACAAAACGTTCAGAGCAAATCGAACTGTGCATGCGCTAGCATCTTTGTGTAGAGAACTGACATCGACACAAGGTTGGATGATACCGCTAGTTGCTCAATGTTCGCCAGCACACCGCATACGTCCGCATTTCGAGAGAGCAATAACGCTTAATGCTCTGAGCAAAATGTCCAAAGCACGTGCTGTACAACAAAATGCTAGCCTAAGAGTTTAAATGGCTGTTGCCAAATCTAACCGAGTTATTTTCAAAACTTCTCGTAGTCACTTGATAGTGACATTGCTAAGTTCAAAGATCCACCAACTCTAGTCCCGTAATTATGGTGTATAGAGGAAGTTTTTTTTTATTGTTTGGAAAAACTTTTTGATTCATGTCGACGGTTTAAAAATAGATTTAAAATTATGTAATCTACCAATTTTTTCTGTTGGCTTGGAAAACACTTAGTCAAAAACTAGCTTAGAGTGTTACCAGTCAGGTTAACCTTCTTTTAGCTTCCTTTTAAACAGAGAGGATAGATAAAGGGATGTGCCCAAACTTTGACCTTGAGAGTTTGGTTTTTTACTTACGGTAATTCACGTCGTGCATGCAGTAGTGTTCTCAGTTGTGCGATAGCTTGTATGAATGGAGCTTTATAAATTGTTCATTATGTTAATAAAAGTGGAAACAATTTTTGTGATAACAGTGAAGAAAAATTAGAGACAGTTAAAAGAACTTTAAACTGCAGCAGTCGACTTTGATGTTTAAATCATAAAATTTCTGTTCAACGTCACTTTGTCTAAACAGTTTGATTTTTGTATTGAACTCTTTTGACAAAAGTAGACTTTACCTGTAGTAATTTCACCTCAACTTTTAAAAATGACGAATTAAAGGATTTTACAAAATGTTTGTAATCTTTTCCACCTTTGTTTCAATTAACAGATGCGTTACTGAATTTCCAAAAATTATAATTTTAAAATGGCCGTTATTTCAGGCTTTAAAGAATATTTTTATATCCATTTACCCAAGAGGAAATTACACTCCCTGTTTTAAATTTGTTACATTCGTTACACTCAAAAATGTTTCATTTAGAAAAGCAATTATACAATGGAAGGGAAAGTTAATATTACTGGTTGTTTAACATTAAAAATGATCCCAAAATTTTTTGAACCCAAAATTCTTTAATGTGACAAAATAATTTGTAACATCTCATTGAAAAGTTTGTAGATTTCGTAGTAGTTTAGTATACGAACAAAATTTCAAATCGGTTATCAAGTTGTAAAATTATGCTCAATGTGGTATCGTTAGATTGAAACAGTAAATATTACCACAATTAACTGAATTATGCGGTACATAATTAAATTACAAGAGTAACCGTGAACATTAAATCAACTTTTTTTTACGGACATGTGAATCTGGAGAAGAAGATATTCATCCAATGTAGAAATAACCGTCGTAGAAATTTGAAATGAACAAAAAGGTGTTTATGGAAATAGTTTATTAACATTACAAGTGAATTTGAAGGTCCCATCTTCTAGCAGGCATCTACACGAAGAATACCTCATTCAAATTTACTTTATACTGACATCTGTAGACGAATAAACAGAAAGTCTGACAAATGTATTTGTATTTATTTAATTGTCAGTAAAAGAAAACCAACTTGAATAGTTATTTCTGTTCACTTTAGATGCCTTTCAACCTCTCCTGTAGTTTGCGAGAGTAGCGAAGGATGGTTGAGCAAACTGTTAGTTCGAAGGATTGAACCGACCAAGGAATCTCACTCGCGTATGCTTTCAGACAAGGAGGTCATTTACGAACTTCAGACTCATAATGTGAGGCCAGATTCTACGTCTAAATATTTAAAAAACTAGTAAGTATTTTACATTAATATATTTACAAAAAAAATAAATGTGATTAAGTATCATGCCCACTATCCCCTTCTAATCAGTCTTAAGTGTTTCATTAATAAATTTAGCTGTTTCCTTGCTGAACCAATTGCTGGGTTTGCCCCTTGCACTGATCATGTTGGTATCAAACATTGATCAACAAATTTACTACTAGCCGGTGAACCTACCCAACATGTATCTTGATTTAAACAGTGTTGCGGTTTTTGACTTATTTCCATAAGGTCAGTTAATGTGCGATACTGCCTATGCTTGCCAAAGTTTTTTGACTTCTCAGTAATTCTAGTCCTGGGTTTTTTTGTTATTTTTGGTTTGGTTACAACATAGGCCTAGGCATCTAGATTTATGTTTGCTATTTAGTTTTCATGTCATAATTTTCAGTTTTATTTTTACAACAGTCGATACATACATTTAAATTATCATGTATTATAATTTATGTATACAAATGATGGCAAATGTCTGTAAAACGAATGTATTCCTTCAGAGGGGGGTTTTGGGGGTTATAACCCCCCCCCCCCATTATACAAAATATTTCTCACTTTGTTTACATTAAAATATGCTCTTAACCCTCACAGTGCCAGACTGCACAAAGTGACGTTCTCTCAGGCGCAAGATGCAGCCATTTCGAACATATGCGAGAATTTGCATATTCCGTTATTTAATACACTTAAAATCATCCAATCGTAATAAAACCGTCACCGTTGGAAAGGCAATCAATTAAACTTTAATTTTTGTATTTAAAACTTTTAACGTATATTTACATACGTAATCATCGTTTTAAAATATGCAGATCGGGTTACAGCTGTTTCAACGCGTGAATTTGCATACAATTGTACTGTTATTTCCCACTTCTTCAACTTTCAAGCCCTATTCAAGTATTTCTATCGAGTTTATAAAGCTACCATTGGATTTGTCAAGATTTTATCTTTCTAATAGTGCCTTCCAATCAGATGTCACTATTTTACACGATTTATGCCGACGATTTCTGTAAACCTTGCGATTGGACAGTTTTTCAACCAATGAAAGAGCTCATTTGTCAACCGAGATAACGCCTACTATATCAAATGTTTTGACAGATTTCTTTTCGCCATTTTGTAGAGAACAGTTTGACCTTTCTAACGGTGTGAACTAAACTAGAAAAAACCAGTTTTTTGTTCATCTAGACTGCAGTGGAATGTACATATCTGGTGAGACCGCCTAGCACGTCCCGTAATTCAAATGACCCGTGCTATCTCGCCGGCAAAATTCCATTAGATTGATGTCATTTTGTTATTCAAATAAAGAAAACTCAAACACTTTTGTGAACTAAGAAAAGACAAGTGTACCGTTCGTTTCTTTGATTTATCCTCTATATTTTGTTATAATATTTCATTTCTGGGCAAAGCATATATTAGTAAATTACGTTTGAAACTAGGCCTAGTTTAGTTAGCAGTCGTGTATTTGGAACATAAAAACAGTTTTTTTCAAAATAAGAAATTTTAAATTGATAAATGTTTTATACAGTCCTATTCTATTTAGAACTAAATTACGAAACTTTTTTACGCTTACGAAAAAATTACAAAAAATGTTTACTACTTGTTATGTAGGCCTAAAGTTGAACTTTTTCCTTTAGTTACTGAACATTTTTTGTTTCTTGAGTTAATAACTTTTACAATTTTACATCAATAAATTTTTTAATTGCATATATGAATTCTTTGAACCTTTCTCTACAAAAAAGGTACAGAACACTTTTGGATTGGGATAGAATTACTATTTTTGGCGAATTGTTTAAAATATGTTTGCAAAACACTAAAACCCGGCTGGCCAATTTGAGCTATAACCAGGGCACGGTGAGGGTTAAGAGTAAATTATTTTCAACACCTATGCAAATGTCAAGCTACAATAAACTATCAATATATTGCTGACATTATCTTTGGTCGAATTGGGCACTGGCACTTTATTTGATATACGATGCAGTATAGTGTATGGCCTTGAACACAAGGAGAGTATTAGAGCATACACATTGGTAGGAAAAATAAACAATCGGTTTATTTACCGCTGACGGTAGCTGTGCAGCCACTTGCGGCCATTACAATCGACAGATTTTCCACCGTCTCCTCCCAAACAGTGGCGAACGTGACCAAATGCACGATAAATATCCTTATTTTAGTATTTTTTCGTAGAGAACTATCCTTCAGCTGCGTGTGTAGTTTGTCAAATGACGAAACCGACATTCTGAAATTGTTGAAAAATGTTTCTTCTAGTTCCTCAAATCAGGAAACAAAGTGTAGAATGCTCCAGAATCTTCTCTTCTTTTAATATTGATTGGATAAACCCAAATAAGTATATATTTTTGCTTTCTTTTCAATCGGGGACGGAATAACAATATAGCGAGAATTGCTCTCTGTTCATATCAATAAAACATTAAAAGAAAAAAATAATATATTACATCACATTTCATGATTGATGAACTAGAAACTTCAGTTTAATGAATCGCAATGAGGCTTTTAGACGGCGTCGGAAATTTTAGCGCCCTGTGTGCACACTTTAAATTTTATGAGCGGCTCAGGTAACTAATCCGCAACCGACAAAAAAAAAAAGACGTGTATGTTCCAAGCGTATGAGGTTAGAGGCAGCGCTCGGAAAGATTTGGCGGGGATGAATCATGGTTGCTATTCCAAAATAGTCCTGAATCACAATTAGAAGTGGAAAATTATACATACCTATATCACTTAAAAGTACTTTTGGGAAGCCTAAAACGTGTTATTTTGCATCTTAATTATAAAATTTTTCCATACCCCCTCGGTTGTTGTAACCCTCACCATACGATCGTCTTGGTTACGCCTTGTATTCCTTCATTAGAAACCAATTTTAATAACAGAATAGTGTTATTTTTTTGCAGAAAATTAAAATGGCAGTTCTTTTTACAGTAATTTTGTTACCTCAGGACTTACCAAATTTGTCTTCCTGCCTTAGCCCCAGTGTCACGATTTATAAAAAACTAAAAATGTGAATTAGTGATTTTACAGTAATTACATAAAATCTGAAATCATAAAAAAAGAGAAAGAATATTATCTGATAGAATAAACTTTGGACACAAAATCTCACACCTAATACAGTGGAACCTCCCATATCCGACTCCTCCCGATATCCGACCTAGTGTCCGACCGTCCGTCTGTCTATTGTTTACTCCCGCTCTCACGGTCCGTTTACGTTCGCGAGCCTGTACAGACTTGAAAAAGTGACTCATCGATACTATGCTTTACTTTTGGGTAAAAAGACCCCATTGTCAGGCTCAATTCTCAAGGAAAAAGCCGTCAAATTGTTTGAAAAGTTGGGAGGGGCAGAAATGTTTTGCGCTAGTGAAGTTTGGCTACATAAATGGAAGTTGCGTCATGGTATACGGCATGTTATAATTGCGGGGGAAAAACTCTCAGCTGATTATAATGCTGCTCAAGAATTTGTAGACAAATTTGAAAAGTTAATCGTAGAACAGAATCTTGTACCCGACCAAGTGTATAATGTAGATGAAACGGGTCTAAATTACAAAATGCTTCCTAAACCACTCTTGCTGCTAAAAATGAACCTGTGTTAGGAACAAAGCTTGCCAAAGACAGACTCACAATTGCAACTTGTAGCAATGCCTCGGGAAGCCACAAAATGCCGTTATTCATCATAGGAAAATCTAAGAAGCCAAGAGCATTTAAAAATATAAACATGGCAACATGCACTTCCGGTATTCTACCGAAATCAATCATCTGCTTATTGGATGGATTCTGCTTTGTTTAAAGAGTGGTTTTTTTACAAATTCGTCCCCGCAGTAAAAAAACATTTAAAGTCTAAAAAACTACCTGCTCATGCTGTTTTGCTCTTAGATAACGCCCCCACTCACCCGGCTGAATGTGAACTAAAGAAAGGTCATATCAAGGCTTTATTTTTACCGCCCCATGTCACACCGCTGATTCAACCAATGGATCAAGGCGTTATTGAGTGGTTAAAGAGGATATACCGAAAAAAATACGTTCGATCTCTGCTGGACAAAACAGAAGAAGGATGTAACCTTTTTGAGGCAATGAAAAGTTTAAACATCAAGGACGCTATCTACACTGTTGCCACAGCTTGGGATGAAATCAAGCAAACCACCCTTCAGAAGGCCTGGAAAAAGGTTTGGCCATCACTAAAACAAGAGGAAGCTGAAGAAGAAAATCGTGAACCGACTTTGGCAGAAGCTGCAGAAGCTGAGGCAGACAACAGTGAAACATTACACAATCTACAAACGTTTCAGCATGATCTGCAGATGAAGGATGTAGAAGAGTGGTTCATCGAAGCTGACGTTTCGGAAGATACGAATGAAGACCTCAACGACGACCAAATTATTGCTGCTGTCCAAAACAAAGCCGTGGAAGAACAAATTGACTCGGATGACGACGAAACACCAAGTGACAACGTAGTGAGTCATTCTGTTGCCAAGGACGCCTTCGATACTGCGCTGAAGTACATCGAGCAACATCCAAATGCAACCCCGATGGATGTACTGTGGGCAAAGAAGTGGAGGGATACCTCCGCAAAGTCAAGGCTGACAAAATTGAAACAAAAATCCATCACTGAATTCTTCAAATAAAGGTATGCTTTGTGGACCTTTATCCCATTCATTTGGACTTTCAAATTTTCGTATTTAATTTTACCAGAGTAAATGTTTGAAATATTTAACGTGTAGGCCTAAATATTAATTAATATTTTTGTAAGTGAAATACATTTTTTTTTTTTTACATTTCAGGAAATGTTTGAAATGTTTAATCATTACTTGTAAATGTACTGTAATTAATTTCGTAACAGTAAAAGTTTGAAATGTAAAATCATTACAACTTGTAAATGATAATCAATAGTTTTACAAGTTGAATATACAATATTTACATATTTAATTTCATGTCAGAAAATGTTTGAAATGTATACACAATATTTTTAAAGGTGTAATAAAGTTGTATTACAGTACTGTGTGGCATTTTTTGTACCTGGGAACGGCATTTTACGCTCCTCCCGATATCCGACCTTTTGGCCGTTCCGACCACGGCCCGGTCCCTTCATGGTCGGATATGGGAGGTTCTACTGTATGTTTATTAACTCAAAAGCATTTCAACGACAAAGTCGCCATCTTCAGTGATGCACGAGCTACAATGGTCAAACTGTAACTCATGAATATAACTTGTATGAACTATAACTTTATGAATATTATCTGGTTTTTTTTTTTAGTTAGTGAAGGTGTGTTTAGCCAAATAATTTTGAGATCCCATGTAAACTTTTGTGTTCTCTGATAATAAGACTAACAAAGATTATCATAAAAAATAATGCTTATTTGTCAATCTCTTTTAAATGACGTTATCATCCTTAGTGACACTTGATCTCGTACTTGGAGACTTTTCTGTTGAAATACATTAAAAATGAATTTATATTTTATGAGAGTTCCTATTCATATTCTTAGTAATAATTTCTTATCATGATTAAAGCCTAATTATTTTTATTTATTCATGATTTAGTCTTATCAGGTATACAGATAAGCCTTAATAATTACACCTCGTTATTTTCTAGTGTTTGATAAATATGATATATTTCGTTTTGAACCTGCTAAACTTATATTGCCCTCTGGATACAATAGGAAAGACGAGGAGGCAAAATATAACAAGTTCGAAGCAATACGATTAAGAATGATAGGTGAAAATGTTTTTTTAATTGAAAGACTATAGAGGAAATAAATAAGTTTGCTTGGTTCTCTATGTCTTAATAAGTTGAAAATTAATCGCAAGAGATTATTACGTTCAGTCGGATCTTAATAAAATAAAACACAGTAAAGATTTGTTTCAAAAGTATATTAACTTTATTAGGCTGTGTACGATAAGCCAAATCATCATCATTGACCTAATTTATATTTAAATAATGCATCCATTTATATAAAAACAATGTATTTCAGTTTACAAGTACAAAGGGTGGATTACCTAAGCAAAGCTCAAGGTGATGGATGTGCACTTGGAATGTACAAAAAGTTACATCCTAAACAAACAATGAAAATGCCTTAATTGATTGCTATTTATTTTTTAAATAGTAAATTCTTTAAATGATATATGCCTACTAAATTCTTTTAGGTCCGAGCAATTAGTTTAAGAGTACTATATTTTTTAAATACTTTATACTTTTTTACTATATGAAAAAGATCAATCGTATAAAGGTAATTTTACTGAAATTTAGAATATTAATCATAAAATCACATGGAAACATGTTATTAAGTAAACTTACAATAATCTATGAAAATATCTCAACGTACATGTTATAAGATGGCTGCATGTCGCCGGAGTCGCAGGGCAGGGTTCACACCTAGTGAAAGACACAATTGTTTCAATTAATTTTTGTGCGAGTGTTGTGTGTTTGTAAACATTTTAATGTGCGACGAGCTCTTCAGAGTGATTAATTAAACGGATATCTGATGATGGAGTTACGACTCTGAAAGATGTCATAATAAACAGATTGACTTGAAGTCACAAGACGGACCATAAAAGGTAATTTATTATTATAATATTTAATTGCGGCTTGGTACCACAAAATGCATCTAAAAAAAAGGAAACAAAAAGCGACATCGGAATGTTTGTACCGAGACATTAAAAAAATTCTGAACTTACGTGGTACTAGAAAAATTTACTCAAGAAGTGTTATCCTGAAAAAAAATTATACGTTCGTTATTATTTTTATTATTAACCTTTCAACGTGTGACTTTTTATGAGAAAAACTCCCCCTGCTGCAAGACTTTTTTTAAGCTTTCAGGAGTTATGAAACATGTTTGTATAAAAACGTTAGTAACTAACTTATTACTTGGAATATTTTAATGATTCTTTTACTAAATTAAACAGCAGATTACATTCTTTTTGGTAATATCAATAACACATGAGTTTATTTGTGATAACATATTTACGTACCAGTCGAAAGTTAGTTTTAGTGTGGTAGTCTTATCACAAAACACATACCTAAGAAAACGCTAATAAAACCAATATAAAATATTCAAAACACGATTTCCGAACGTATTCAAACAACTAACAAACATAAAACACACTATAAATGATCAAATGTAAACAAATAAAATACGTAGTACACACAATGTCAACAATATCACAAACTTGTGTGATAAAGCAGCTGTAACGGTGAACTAATTTCGTCACTAAAGGCAACAGAAGTATCGTATTTTTTTTTTACTTCAATCAGTCAACATCTCTACTTCATGCTACAATATCGATCGCTTCGAGATAGTTTCAAGTTTAGCTTCTAGATGGAAGCATCTGATGGAATGTTCCCGAGCGTACGCTATACGTCAAAACGCGCCAAGGGAACAAAAATCCCGGCGTATCACGTACGGCAAAACACTTTGAAGGGTTAATATTATTATGAGTATTATTATTATTTACGAGAGAATAAAAGTTGGAGGGTGGACAATTGTTTTAGAAGGAATTGAGAAAGGATTTATAAAGGAATGTACATTTTAAAATCATGTTAAGTGAAGTAGGATATTCTGAATACCAACTTGAAAAAAAATCAAGTTGCTAGAACAAACAGTTTCAATAGAAATATGTCTTTATTTGAAAAACATAAAATAAGACTAGTAAAATTATATAACTGTTTTATATAATAGCCTGTAAGAGTTTATGTAATAAGGAATGATTTGATCAAATGGGATCTATAAAAGAAGTTGGAACTCAAAAGATGGAGGAACTACCAGGTCAGCAATTAAAGGATATAAAATTAAGAAGATGTAATAATGTAAGGCCCCTAATAGTATAAGTGTATAACCAAGTCGTTAATGTTTATCTTCTAATTATATATCGATGAAAGCTTATCAAAAGATATGAGAATCTATTAACTTTCTTCAAATGTGAACTAGCTCCTTTATCTCTATTTATTAGCTCTGGAATGCAGAAAAATGGAAAATCTGCGTTGTAAGATGAGTTTACAAGTTTTGAATTAAAAAAGTGAGGATATTTTGTGAGAAAATGTGGCAAGGTTGGAAATATACTACATTGGTGCAGGTACCTGCTACACGCACTTCAGTGGGACACCAAAGAGACGTACCTGGACTTGTGCAACTCCTATATTAAGTATGAACTTCATCCGTGCGTTCACAAGCTCTGAAAGTACCAGTTAACTAGAGCACAAGACGTGTTTTAGTTGGTGCTTATAATATGAGCTGTTCATAATACAGGATGACAATTAAGTCTTCGGACAGTTTAATATTTCGTATATAAGGCAAATTTTAAGGTAGATGTGATTGAGGTACCTACTCTATGTAAAAATACTATTTTATAAAGATTTCAAAAAAATTATCCGCCATTTTGAATGTAACTTTTGTTTTTTTAAATAGGAAGGTGGTCATGTGATACATCATTCCGATGTAGAATTTCAAGAAAAAACCAACGGTGAAATTTTCACATCCATATCTTTAACCGTTTAAAAATGGCGGCCAAAAAACAACGAAATCGTATTTTCCGATTTCGCCCCATTTTGCTGTACTATTTTTGTTTTAATATTAATTATTATTCTTTTTAGACTTAGAATTAAATAAGCTTTCAAATGATGTGCCACACAACGATATTTGGGAGAATTTAAAATTTTTGAGTTACAGCCATTTTCATTTTTTTATAATTGATTTCGAGTGGTTTAACCAAATATCGTTGTGTGGCATATCATTTGAAAGCTTATTTAATTCTGAATCCAAAACGAATAATAATTCATATTAAAACAAAAATAGTGCAGCAAAATCGGAAAAACGATTTCGTTGCTTTTTGGCCGCCATTTTTAAACGGTTAAAGATATGGATGTGCAAATTACACCGTTGGTTTTTTCTTGAAATTCTACATCGAAATGATGTATCACATGACCACCTTCCAATTTAAAAAAACAAAGTTACGGTACATTTAAAATGGCGGATAATTGTTTTGAAATCTTAATAAAATAGTATTTTTACAAAGAGTAGGTACCTCAACCACATCTACCTTAAAATTTTCCTTATATACGAAATATTAAACCGTCCGAAGAGGTGTCACCTTGTATATGCTTATGGGTTCAAGTTAAAGTCGTCTTGTTAATCAACTTAGTAGCCTATAGTAATAAGTATGCTTTGTTAGTAAGTTTCAGAGTAATCTATTATACCTTTTGTACGTGGTCCGTAACCGATGTGATATGGTAATGAACAAATTAAAACCCTAAGCAAAGATTTACACACAAAACTGTATTTGCAATACAGTAAAACTCGGGTCAACCGAAACCCGGGTTATCCGAAACTCCTCCGGAAATCCAAAAATAATAGCCCTATTGTATGTGCAATATTTAATTTTTGTTTTTTCAATTAAAATTAGAACCTTTTTTTACAACTTTAACAACATTTATTAGAAATTAAGTAGCGGCTTTAAAAAAAAATGTGCCAATGTCAAACTTTGAATTCAGTTTTGTCAGAACTCGAAAAATATTAGAAGTCCCCCTGTCCTTTGATGTCGGGCCGCCTAATTTCTCCCTCCTCAGAATCAAACCGCAAAATAAACGAACTCAGTAATCCCTCGCTATTTGTGGGGGGATAGGTTCCGACAAATTGCCGCGAATAACAAAACCGCGAATAGCGAAACTAAATCTTTATAAGAAAAGGGGGTTATGTTCTTGACATATAGAGAATTTTAAAACGTTATGTACTAATACCTATAATTAATTTATTTACATAAGAAATAGGCAGTCGTTGTTATACGCTGTCCGTCTTTACGCGATTTCTCTTTTATGTGGTAAAAGAGTCCTTGAAAGGTTTAGTATTTGAGCCGAGTTGTTTGGCGTGTACACTACAGTTGATAAAGTTATTGGAGCGTTGTTTGTCATCTCACTCTCCCCTCAACGTCAGTGCTCTCATAACTGTACCTTTACCCATCCCTACTTGCTCAATGTCTGGGTTTGTCTATTTTTAGAACTTTGCCATCAAGGCATCAAACTATCGTTCGCCGTCAGTAGCGAAAATATTTTTTACGACTGTTACGAGTGATAAAATGTAGTGAAAACTTCATTTCTTTCTAAATATTTTACTGTAATTTTAATTAATTCTTTTATTGACTTGCTGTACTCTAAATTGATTTCTCCAACTAAATCACAGCCATTGACCTTCATTTTCACAAGACCACTTGTATTCATGCAGAGGTGTATTGTTGGGAAATTCTATCTTGTATGTTTTCTTGTATTTGCGAGTGTTTTGCCGACGTGGTATTTGTACAATGTTATTAAATTCGTACAATAATAATTACAGTGCTACACTATAATTATTATTTACGAATTTTGCATGTACTTTATTGCTATTTATACAGAATTTTTTTCTTTTTTTAGCGACCGCGAATGTCGAGGGATTACTGTACATATTTCTTTTCACACGTTTATTTATGTGCCTAGAGTAACTGAAACTTTATTTTTAACGTTTTGCACGTAAAAAAAATAGGTTGAAAATGTGGAAAAATTAAACTTCCGGATGGTCCCGTCAAAGTCGGTAGATGAGGGACACTATAGCAACACTGCTAACTCTCCCACCCCTCCTGAGGAGCAATTCACATCGACATTGCCGACTATGTACTCCCAAACTACGCCTGGGACGCGATTTTTTGTAAACATAACCGCTATGTTTCTACCGACGCATGGCACACCCACCTTTCTTGCTTCCTCTCCAGGCGCCAAGTCGACTGCCAAACCACGTGTCGTTTGTTTCGATTAAGCTACATAGCCTGGCAGTGTGAATTGCACATAGAGCGTATCGTGGGCATGACATGTTATCCGCGAACGGACGCTATGTTAGGCGTGTGAAGGCCTTATGACTATGAGACTCACATTTGGAGGGATGCAAGAAACAAAAAAAAATTATTGAGTTTTTTGAATGAGTAATTCATATGATACAAACTATTAACTACAGTATACTGTATATTGATGTTCCGAAATCCTAAAAACGTAATTTTAACTTGTAAAGAACACAAGTGTAGCCTACAAAGAGATTTTTGAATTCGTTTGACCTTCAAAACTCTAGTGTTCATGGCTTAACCGAAAAAATTGTTATCCGAAACGGCTTCTCCCTCTTTAGTTTGGTTGACCGGGGTTTCGCTGTACTCCCAATTAAATTTACATGAGTTTTTTTTTTAGAATTTGTGTATTTTCAGTAAAGATTACATTATTAATTCTGTTTGTAGTGAAGAGAGCGTAAGTCTGATTCATTCTCAACAAGATGAATTGAACTGTGATCTGGTAGCTTCTTGGACAGTACAAGTTGGAGATCTTGACCAAGCTCTACACCTCTGGAGATACACCGGAGGATTTGCTAGTATTGATAAATGCTCTCAAGTTTTGGGAAAAGATAAAGTAAGAAATATGAAATGAAATATAGTTTATTCCATTAGAATTTGTATACAACATGAAGGAATTATTTCAGCCTCCGTGTCCTTGTACATAGTCGCTTCTTCTTATTGACACACTATGTGCGTAGGTATGCCTACTGCAGCATGCACTTCTAAAGGCTGTGCATTGTGTATTGAAAATACTCCCAGTACGGGGGTTGGCGTGCGAA
>JAGFPH010003013.1:156062-167334 GCA_018207615.1 Philaenus spumarius
CCCCCCATAAAGATGTATTTATGTGCGCACGCATGTATTAATTAAGATAGAGGACACTTTGAATACCTGATTTATGTCATAATTAATTAAGTCATCTTGACTGCCTTTTTGTGTCCCAAAAAAATTTTTTGCTATGATACAAAGAAGTTTCTTACAGCACTATGTACGCTTATCATGTAGGAGAATAAATCAGTAAAAATAGTAGAGTTGTCATGTAAGATATTTACGTACTTTTAACAGAATAGCTTTTAACTTAAAACAAAAAACTAATTAATTTAAATTAATTAACTATGACTTAAAGCAGATTTTCAAAGTGTCCTCTATCTTCACAATTACATGCGTGCGCACATAAATACATCCTCTTACACAATACACAGTGGTTCCGTTAGCGATTTTTTAACAGTAATTTAAGTAGGTGTTTTGCATAAAATAAAGTATTTATGAAATTGCAACAGCTTTTTAACACTTTGTTGTAAAACATATTGCAATTTGAGTTTAATCTTATTGGTTGCAAATTGAAAATAAGCCTCTTTAATAATTGTTGAAATAAGAGTTTCTGAAACTTTCAGCGCTCCTAGCGGCTAAACGATTAATTTTATCAAAAAAAACAGTGGTTTCTATAAGAAATTGAAAAGTTGGCCGCCATATTGGAAAATGACGGCATATTTTCGAAATTTCAAATTCATATTTATAATGGCCACTAAAAAGTAGGTGAAAACCCCCATTTAAAGTGTTTAGTAAATCTTGTCGTTTCTGATTTACCAATGGTGGCACACTTAAAATAGTCACCCTGTATATTGGCCTTTTATATTAAATTTGAGTAGACTACGATTGCATGCAGAAGAACGCTGATTGCAAATTTTACGTGCTAGATGAATCGATCTATTGGAAATATACCGCTGAAATGCTCGACTTTGAACCATGGGGGTTTGTTCCAAAATTTAAGTTATAATTGAATTAACTTTCTTAAAATATTAATTCTTTATGTTTCTCATAAGAAAAGATATAATTGACAAAGGCAAGGTATTTTATCTCGGCAATACAAAAATTATAATAATTCTATTACGCGGCTGAACTGTTGCCGTGAGTTGAGCGAATTTATATGTTTTAGGGACTTTAGGGTTTCAATCAATTATTTGGGAAATTGGTCCACTCAGGAATCTGCTGAACAGCTGCATGCGTGTACCAAAAATATTAGTAGAATTTGTTTGTGCATCAGCCTCCAGCCCCGTCTCACGCGCTTTACCGTTCCGCTCGTACTGGAAACACTCGCTTTGCGTGTTTGCACCTCGACCACGTGGCCTTCGCTTCGCTCCCAGCGGTCAAACACGCTTTTTATGGTATTTTACGTTTTGATAGATTTTGGGAGAACCAGACATAAGGTCGTGTAAAAAAACAAAATGTGCAAAATAATATCCTGTATAATTATTGATGAAAAACCCCCGAAAACGTTCTGGTACGAAAACTGTTACTTCCGGTTAAAACTTGTTTCCAGTTGTTGGATTTTTCGTCTAACAACTCGTCCGAGCGACTTAGAAATTTGAACGAAATCGAAAGTAAAATGAGAACACATATAAAGGATGATTCAGTAAAGCGTAGCGGGCTACGCAGATTCAGATTCTACATGCAAAAATAAGTCGAAAATGTAGTAAAATAGATTGTGGGTGTTGATTGCTAAGGTTTTTAGCAATATCTCTTTTTGCAACTGAGTAAAAAATTAATAAAGTTTACTATTTTTTACTATTTATTTCATACGTTTATGAAAACAATAAAACGGTTTTTGAAAATGTATTCAGCAATCAACATCCGCATATGACAGTACTTCAAAATGAAAACAAATTTTTAAATTTATTCCACGAATTAACGGGGGAAAAATGACTTATTCTGTAGCATCGCTTTTATGGGAATCAGATTCATTATGGAGGAGAGGGTAGCGCCCCCTTAAGGTCGGGAGCTGTCAATGAGCACCGATCATGGTCCCCAGAACACATTTTAGGGTGTCATTAAAACGTGTATACAGGGTGATTCAGTAAAGCGTAGCGGGCTACGCAGATTCGGATTCTACATTCAAAAATAAGTCGAAAATGTAGTATAACATTTTTTCGATTTCGGCTTAGTTTAGCCGCAATTCGCCATTTTGTTTTTTTATAAAAACTTACTGTAACTCTTTAAATAGATAAGATATAAAGTTCAAATTTAGAATAAGCATTTTATATGTTACATTTAACAAGTATACCAAACACAAAGAATTTATTTTTATAATTTTCAAAGTGGCGGCCGTTACAAATTTTTAACGTGGAATATCTTGAAAACCGTTAACTTTACAAAAAAATTACAAGAGACAAAATATTTTTATTTTTTAACGACAAACACAATGTTTTTTTTTGTAGTTTCAGTAGGTCAAAGGATAACCGAGTTATCGACAAAAAACTAAAAACATAATTTCTTGATAATTGTCTACATACAACAACCAAAATTAGCCTAAAATGATCATTTAAAAAAAATTTAACAAAGTTTTTAGTTAATTTACTAGCAAGCTATGCATATTCAGATTATACATGCAAAAATAAGTCGAAAATGTAGTATAAACATTTTTAGATTTTGGCTTAGTTTAGCCGTAATCCGCCATTTTGTATTTAAAAAAAAAATCAATAACTCAAAAGCCCTTGGAGATATTTTTATGAAACTTGGTATACACTTTAAATCTATAGCTATAAACATTTTCCAAAAATATCTTTGATCAAACTCATCAAATTTCAAAATGGCTGCCATTTAAAATTTTTAAGGTCAAATTCCATGAAAACCAGCAACTAAAACAAAATTTTAATAGACACTAAATTTGAAGCCCTTTTCATTTCATATCGAATGACACTTTAAGGGTCGGCTCTAGCTGTCGGCCATGTTGGTTGACACTCCATAAGACCAATGTTAAATTAAAATCCATATTTTTCCTTTATTTTTGATCGGATGATTATGAACGATATGTCATTTTAAAGCTATGGCCAATACGCATGCAAATGGCTTTTCCAAAATTAAGAAAAACGTTTTGTTTAATATTTATTAACAATTTAAAAAATTGATTTTTAATATTTTTTTATGTTGTCACTATTAGTTATAGCGAAAAAGTACCAAGCCATTTGCATGAAGAATTTCGTCCCCAAGAGTTTGGTATTTTTTTGAAAACGCTATTTGAACAATTGCGGGTTTTAAATGGATTTAGGCTGAGCAATGTCCGTGTAACCTACCGCCGCTATAGGGTGACTTTAAATATTTTTTTACGATGTAACTATTAATTATAGCGAAAAATTATCAAGCCATTCGGATGAAGAATTTTGTCCCCAAGAGTTTGGTATTTTTTAAAAAACGCTATTTGAACAATTTCGGGTTTTAAATGGATTTAGGATGAGCAATGTCCGCGTAACCTACCGCCGCTACGCTGGAGTCGCAGGTTGCTTTTTGTTTTACTAGAGCCGACCCTTAATTGCAAAAATTGGTTATTAAATATCAATATGGCGACTATTTAACAATTTCAAAGAAAAATTCCATTCAAACTTGGGACTAGAAAAACTCCAAATTGTTCAATTTTATTTATGTTTTATTACAAATTGAAAGACACCTTAATTGTTAGCATTGGTTTACAACTATAATTAATTATGTACCTATGTACAGTTTAACAGCAATTTAAAAAAGAGCTTCAAATTTAGTGTCTAGTAAAATTTTGTTTTAGTAGCTGGTTTTCATGGAAATTGATATAAAAATTTTTAAATGGCCGCCATTTTGAAATTTGATAGTCTGATCAAAGATATTTTTGGACAATTTTTACAGCTAAAAGTTAAAGTGTATACCAAGTTTCATAAAAATATCTCCAAGGGCTTTTGAGTTATTGATTATTTTTTTAAATACAAAATAGCGGATTACGGCTAAACTAAGCCGAAATCGAAAAAATGTTATATTACATTTTCGATTTATTTTTACACGTACAATCTGAATATGCATAGCCCGCTACAAAAATAACTAAAAAAATTGTTAAATTTAAAAAGAAATGATGATTTTAGGCTAATTTTGGTTGTTATAGACAATTACCAAGAAATTATGTTTTTAGTTTGACCTACTGAAACTACAAAAAAAAGCATTGTGTTGGTCGTTAAAAAATAAAAATATTTTGTCTTTTGTAATTTTTTGTAAAGTTAACGGTTTTCAAGATATTCCACGTTAAAAATTTGTAACGGCCGCCATTTTGAAAATTATAAAAATAAATTCTTTGTATTTGGTATACTTGTTAATCGTAACATATAAAATGCTTATTCCAAAATTGAACTTTATATCTTATCTATTTCCAGAGTTACAGTACGTTTTTGTAAAAAAAAAACAAAATGGTGGATTACGGCTAAACTAAGCCGAAATCGAAAAAATGTTATACTACATTTTCGACTTATATTTGCATGTAGAATCTGAATCTGCATAGCCGGCTACGCTTTACTGAATCACCCTGTATACACGTTTTAATGACACCCTAAAATGTGTTCTGGGGACCATGATCGGTGCTCATTGACAGCTCCCGACCTTAAGGGGGCGCTAGCCTGTCCTCCATATTGAATCTGATTCCCATAAGAGCGATGCTACAGAATAAGTCATTTTTTCCCCGTTAATTCGTGGAATAAATTTAAAAATTTGTTTTCATCTTGAAGTACTGTCATATGCGGATGTTGATTGCTGAATACATTTTCAAAAACCGTTTTATTGTTTTCATAAACGTATGAAATAAATAGTAAAAAACAGTAAACTTTATTAATTTTTTACTCAGTTGCAAAAAGAGATATTGCTAAAAACCTTAGCAATCAACACCCACAATCTATTTTAATTTAAGAAAAAAATACAGCTTTCGCTTTTTGACAAAAACAACACAAAAATATGCTTAAAAGTGAAGGTATGGTTAGGTTATTTTAACATTGGAATTGGTTGCTAACTTCGCCGTTTTGAATTCAGGGAGCCGAGCCTTAAGGGTCTGCTCCAGTAAACGAGAAAGCAACCGGAAACGCAAACGCTTCTCACTATATCCATATCTAAACAGTAAAATTTCTTGCAGCCGAACGCTTTGACATTGCCTCATTTCAGTCCATCTTTTGTAATTGAGTGTTGATAAAAAACTGAATATTCTTTATAAAATTTCAGATCCGACTTACACATTATTTTACATTCTTAATTTTTTATTGTGTTAGGAAAAAAATTCAAACTTTGTACTTACAAAATATCAATTACACAACAAATCAAAAGTTATTTTTTTAAATGTAAAATGCAAAACGGATGCGTATTGTGACTGTGCTTAAAATGAGACCTTGCAAACAATTTTACGATAAAAAATAAACGAAATAAATGGTTTGAAATTTAACATTACCCTTATGGGATAAAAATCCAAGAAGGGCACCACTACAGCAGACCCTTAAGTCTCGCCATAAGGGCATAAGGGTCACTGCGATAGCACATCTTTCCTACTGAAATTCGCTAATGAGCAGGGGAGCTGTTGTCATAGAGCTGCCAGGAGCGCAACATTTCTAGTTACAGACCTGCGCACAGAGTAACATTTTCTAAGTAATATTATCATAAGAAACACGCCAATAGGCCAAAATTAATAGGTTGTATGTAGATTTTAGAACCGGTAATGTCGTGTTTAATGGGTCGCGATCTTAGCACTTGTAGGGTTTTACCGCCCAACAGACGAATATTTATGTCAACGCTTGTTAAATTGTTACCAATTCTTTGTTTTAATATTATACATATTTCATACATCTTAGAAAATTTAGTAAAAAATAAAATTTACGACATCTCCATTTGGAAGCAATATTTTAGGTCAAGCACTTTGAAATAAACATTTTTTGTCTCTTGAATTTTTTTCTAAAAACTCTTCCTTTTCGAGATATTAGCAACTTTATGTCGATTTATTTCAACACGTTAAGGGCCGCCATTTTGTTTTGGGTAGTTCGATTTTTATTTTATTTGTGTCATTTTCCTAGTCTTAAATATACCTTTAAAATGAGGTATCACATGACCATACTTCCCATTTAAAAATTTTGAGTCCCCCCCAAAATCCCCCATTTTTAGGGGACACTTAAAATTTCCGATTGCTTCAAAAGATACTTTGGGCTAAGTTAGTATCGTTCCCCAAGGGATATTTGTTTGTTTTAACAAACACAAAAGTTAAAGGGGGGCGTGGGACTTTTAAGACACCTGGTATATTTAGTGAACAAGAAACCAGCACTACAGGTAAAAGTCATGAATAATTATTTAGATTTTAAAATGTTCACAAAATTCTTTAAAATAATTTCCAGATGCATTCAGATGACATTCCTAAGCCTCAGAATTGATTTCCGGACTCATAGACATCGAAAAAGAGCGAAAACCCTATTGTGTTAATTTAAGGTTTTCCCAAATTTTGCTTTATGAGTTGACAAAATTTCAAAATCAGCTCAATTTAGAAAAATCGGTGTTTTTTGAATTCAGGGATTGGTGCTCTACAACTTTTAGGGAAGAGGGTACTGATAAAATTTGATGTTGGAAAGTTACAGCACATTAAAAATTGGTAAAACACAGTTTTTGGCAAAGTTGGAAAAATTTGGTGTTTTTTGGATCCCCATAAAAATCGAACTACTGGACCAATTTTGAACTTTGTTTTTCTAATCAACGCAAAATTTTGTCCTCTTTAATTTACTGCAGATAAATTTTTTACATAATATGAACAGTTTTTTAGTTATAAGCGAAAAACCGGAAAAAGTCCGAAAATTTCGATGTTTTTTGCCCCCCAAAAGTTCTCTCCCCCCCCTTTTGAGGTCGCAAAATTAGATTTGGCATACCCACACCATACCAAACGATCCTAGAAAAAAATCTTTTGCCGCAATTAATGTAGGCTGAAACCCCCCTATCTGGGCTATATGTCCAGACAAGAATTCAAGTGATTAAAATCTAGAAGACTTGTGGATGGTGTAAACAAAGCAGGGCGAAGGCGAGTATTTTCAGTACAGTAATTAATAAGTTATTTTGCGGTTCTGTCCTTCAAAAACAAAACCTACCCAAAATTTAATAATTGCGATAAGCAATACAGTATATTTAAACGCAGTTCCAGCAAAGTATTTATTCACTGTCGTATAGAATGTATCGGTGAGAACTTGAGAGTCAAGGGGGACAAAACTCCTGCTTCTGTGCTTCTGATGCTCGTTATAAATATACTTTACTTGAATAAAACATTGATTTGACGTAACAGTGTAAACGACTCTCGACTATTATATTTTGTTTTATTAAACCAAGGATACATTTTTGCCCAGTAAATAGAGAATCCAAAAAGCTTACATTAATTGCGGCAAAAGATTTTTTTTCTAGGATCGTTTGGTATGGTTTGGTTATGCCAAATATAATTTTGCGACCTCGAAAGTGGGGGGGAAACTTTTGGGGGGCAAAAAACCTCGAAATTTTCGGACTTTTCCCAATGTTTCGCTTATAACTCAAAAACGGTGCATATTTTGTAAACAATAGTTCTTTAATAAATTAAAGAGGACAAAATTTCGCGTCGATTAAAAAAACAAACTGCAAAATTGGTCCAGTAGTTCGATTTTTATGAGGATCCAAAAAACAGCAAATTTTTCCAACTTTGCCAAAAACTGTGTTTTACCCATTTTCAATGTGTTGTAACTTTAAAACATCCAATTTTATCAATACCCCCTCCCTAAAACTTGTAGAGCATCAAACCATGAGTTCAAAAAGCACCGATTTTTCTAAATTGGGCTAATTTTGAAATTTTTTCAACTGATAAAGTAAAATTGGGGAAAACCTTAAATTCACACTATAGGGGTTTTCGTTCCTTTTCAGTGTCAATGAGTCCGGGAATCAATTCTGACTTCATTCTGAGGCTTAGATATTCATGTGAATTCATCTATAAATTGTTTTAAGGAATTTTTTGAAAATTTTAAAATCTAAATAATGATTCATGACTTTTACCTGTACTGCTGGTTTCTTGTTTCCTACATAATATTTGAAAGACCTTTATCTAAACGCAATAGGCTATTGTATATACTTGTATATCCATATGATACCAAAGTTATCGGGAAAGAGACAGTTAAGTAAGTACTTACAAAAATAATTTTATTTACAGCTTAAAATACAGGAAAGTTACTACTTATTTATTTATTTTTATTTCCAACGTTTCACAAAAGTTTAAGAATTACACTTATTTAATTCTTAACATTATGTTTACAATATTTTTTTTAAATTGTTTGTTCCTTTTTTCAATATAGATACACAAATTTAATAACTAAACAAGTTATACACAATAATATTAAATGATTAAACAAGTTGTACAAAAAAAAGACAAACTTTACCTTTAACAAAATATTACAATAATATGTAATTAGTTGTATGATGAAAAACAGAAAACTAATAGCTTATGGTGTAAATAAAGTAAAACTTAAAATTGCTTATAACTGGAATACAACACATTATCTACATACATAAACAAATTACAATAAATAATTTAAAAAAACATTAACCTTTGCACAAAAAACATAAAGCCAACTACATTAATACACAAATAGATACGCACTTCAACACGCATAAGCGCAAATAAACAAAAGTCTAGGCCTGTGTATAGGATTGAAAAAAAAATAACGAACAAAAAATAGATAAAAGAATTTGAGCTATTACTTAAAATATTACCTAATTAGTGAAGGACACAAAATGTAAAACATGTATATCAAGAAATTAACTTCATAATTAAAACGATGGGTATAATTTGGACTATATCATAATTTCTAAAAAGAAATCAACAGTGGCAGTTCAAGCAACCACTTCTTAAATGTTTTTAGAAAACTATTTTTGTTAAAATTGTATTTAATATAATTTGGTAACTGATTAAATATTCTGGGTGCGATGAACTCAAAAGTTTTAGTGAAAAAAGTAATACAGTATGTGGTTTTGTAATCTTTAAATTTGACGAATTTCTAGGTTTAACCCTACTTGGAATATTACTGCTTCTTATATAAAACAGCTCCATTACCTTATAAATATACATATACTTTATTGGCAATATCCCGAGTTCCACAAAAAGAGGTTGGGAATGTTCAGGTTTTGATTTTCGCTTTATAACTCTAACAATTCTCTTTTGAATTATAGAGACCGTTCCTATATTAATTTGGCAAGTACCACCCCACAAAACAATTCCGTACTGTATTCTACTATGAAATAAATCAAAATACACTTGTCGTAAAATATTTTGAAGACAAACATCCTTCAAGAAGAATAATAATCTAAGAACACTATTAAATCTACCCTTCAAGTGTAAAATATGAGTTTTCAAGTTTAAATTATTATCAACAAAAATACCCAGATATTGTCCAGAACTACACTGCTTTACAACAACACATGCAGTATCACAAGCTTAATAACACAATTAAATGGAAACTGGAAATATTAAAAATGTTGGTCGTTTTGATGGTCCCGGTTGAAGGTCTTCTTCCTCATGCTGGGTGGCGTTATTTGCTGACTCAGGTTGGACATCGTCAGTTTCAGATTTTGACAGTTAAAAAGTCATAGCTCGTCGGGGTCACGATTTGGAGTCAATATTTTGAAAATACAGTGTGGGGTATTGTTTTGTATATTTTTGGATAGGGGAAAACCGATTTTCACAGTTAAAGAGTCACAGGACGTTTGGATAACGTTTTAGGGTCAACATTTTAGAAATAAAGTGTTGGGTATCGTTTTATATTTTTTGGGGTATAGGAAACCCGATTTTGACAGTTATTAAATAAAAACGAGTTGAAGTCTCGAAAAAGTGTTCGAAATACATCTTGTTTTTAGCTTAAAAATGTGCATAAAAAACCAGTTTTTATATAAAAATTACTACTTTTTTCTTAAATATTTTTTTAAATGCTTAATTACAATATATAATACGCCACAAATATGCGAAGTCAGACTATTTCAATTAGAACAGGCGTTGTACATTTTGCGGCATCAGTCTGTAGATAGAAACCGGGCTTCTCATATATTCGACGCTAGTCTATGCGTACTAAAAAATGTTGCAATTGGTGCTAGCGAACGTGTTTTAAACAATTTCCAGATGCATTCAGATGACATAGCTAAGACTCAGAATGAAGTCAGAATTAATTCCCGGACTCATAGACATCGAAAAAGAACGAAAACCCGATTGTGTGAATATAAGGGTTTTCCCAATTTTGCTTAGTGAATTGACAAAATTTCAAAATGTGCCCAATTTAGAAAAATCAGTGTTTTTTTAATTCATGGATTGATGTTCTACAACTTTTAGGGACGGGGTTATTGATAAAATTTGATTTTGGAAAGTTACAGCACATTGACAATGGGTAAAACACAGTTTTTGGCAAAGTTGGAAAAATTTGCTGCTTTTTGGATCCCGATAAATATCAAACTATTGGACGAGTTTTACACTTTGTTTTTTTAATCGACGCGAAATTTTGTCTTCTTTAATTTATTAAAGTAATGTTGTTTACAAAATATGCACCGTTTTCGAGTTATAAGAGAAAAACTGGAAAAAGTCCGAAAATGTTGAGGTTCTTTAACCCCCAAAATTTGTCCCCCCCCACTTTCGAGGTCGCAAAATTAGATTTGGCATACCCACACCATACCAAACGATAATAGAAAAAAAAAAATCTTTTGCCGCCATTAATGTAAACTGAAACCCCTTTAGATACTGGGCTATTTTCTTAATCTCAATTCAATGAGTGTTTTACCAGCCCAACCTCCAAAGGTGAAAGCCCATAACATAATACAGTATTATACTAGTACTGTAGTTCTGTAAACAGTTCTGCTCTTTATTGTCTAATAAGAATTATTCTCGAAACGGGGTCGGCTTTAGCTTGTGCGGGGCCCGACGCAAACTTTTACTGCGGGGCCTCTCAATTTGGCACCCATCCTTCACCCCCCTCCCACCCTCTATAATTAGGTCTACATGTCACGTAAACGCAGTATGAAACGTGTATAACAAGAGAAAACATGATATAATATTAATAATACTTAACTATTAAATAAAATTAGAAAATAAATTAGGCTATTATTAAATGAAAACTTACCATTGGGGAATTTTCCAGTTCAATATTGTTTTGTGCCTACATAATTGATAACTGACTAACAACACTACACTATCACACTAGACTGATTGCTGTTATAGGAGCAGTTGTGTTTATAAAAACTCTCTTTATTAATATTTTATAATTCATCTGGCAACTTAATTTTTTTTTTTTTTTTTTTTTTTTTT
>JAGFPH010003014.1:10483-25274 GCA_018207615.1 Philaenus spumarius
TGTTAGTCCTGTCTATTTCCATCTCTATGTTACCTTATGGATTACCGTTCAGTCGTCATTTCCTTAAAAATATCAGAGTTTATAATAATCTATTTGCATTGGCTTCGTCAGTGGGGTTGAGCCCCTAGTCTATGTTTATGACTGAAATAAAAGCAACGTGAAGTAAAAACTACTTACGATACAAATACGAAAATTTAAAAGTATATTGTTAAAAATGAAGTCATAGACGTACAGTAAGAAAGGATTTTGCAATATTTTTATTTTACAGCGAAAAAATTTTGAAAATACAGAGGTTTACTCCCATCCTTATAACAGATAAATCAGCTGTTCGAATAAAAAGCTTAGCAACACATGTTCGTTGAGTAGATTTACATTTATTGCCACAACAAATTTAGAATCAGTTTATTATTTTTCGCAACCAACAGACATTTAGGTTTTAGCAAACGAAAAAAACCCAAAAAGGCTAACTAATTCAAACATCTGTTCGTACATATTATAAATAAAAAAGCCGAATTTTATTTTAGGTTAAGTCTAAACTGAACCAACACATATTTATTACAGATCAACCAACTTGAAAAATTTTGATTTGATTAATTTTTTTCCTTATAAAACGAGCAAACTAAATACATACAATGCAATTTAGGTACATACCTAGTTCAAATTAGGTTTTCAACGAACTCAAATATTCTAAATCAACGAGTAAATGAGTTACCTGTAAAATGTTTGTAAATCTGAGGGATAGTTTCGGTTGTATAACTTAATGCTAGTTGTTATTTTGTGTATCTAATAACAAACAAAAGTTATTTTTAAACATTTCTCAAATTTGATTTTGTCTTTTTAAGAAGAAGGCTACCAGTATAAACATTTCCCCTACAATGTTTATAGGTTATTCACCTATTATTTGAATAATAGGTTATTCACAAATGAGTTAGGTGTACTGACGGAGATGCACATCGACGAAAATATCCACAATGTGCCTACGGAATCTCAGGTTAGTTGTTATTGCGTAGTGAGTGGAACACCTAAAGACTATAATACCTAAGAAACCTTGTTATTTATAGTGTGACTAAAGACTATAAGTTAGAACTTTAGGCTATTTTTTTTATGGTTGTATAATTTTTAGTCGCAGAATGTTTACCTGCATTCAAGCATAAACAAAAAAATAGCCTGAAGTTTTAACTTATAGTCTTTAGCCCTAGAACCATCAATGTTAACGAAAATGTTTTTTTTTGGCGTGTGCAAGAACTTTTTAAAAAATTCGCCGAAAATAGTAAATGAAACCCAATCCAAAAGTGTTCCATGAATTTTTTGTAGAGAAAGGTTCAAAGAATTTATATATGCCAGTATAAAAATGATAGATGTAAAATTTACAAAGTAATTAGCTCAAGAAACAAAAAATGTTCAGTTACGAAAAATAAAAGTTCAACTTTAGGTCTACATAAAAAGTAGTAAACATTTTTTGTAAATTTTCCATGTCTGTACAAAAGTTTCGTAATTTAGTTCTAAATAGAACTGTATAAAAACATTTAGCAATTTCAAATTTCTTATTTTTAAAACACCAGTTTTTATGTTCCAACTACAAGGGTGCTAACAAAACTAGGCTTGGTTTGAAACATAATTTAGAAATATTTGCTTTGCCCAAAAATGAAATATTATTATAACACAGTGTAGAGAATAAATCAAAGAAAAGAACAGTATACTTGTCTTTTCTTAGTTCACTAAAGTGTTTGAAATATCTCTAGTTGAATAACAAAATGAGGCCAATTGAATAAAACTCATCGCGTGTAAAGGAAACGAAAAGTTCGTTGGGATTTAGCGTGAGAATCATATGGGCCAGACAGTCCCATGCGACCGCTCTAATTCACGAAAACCTTGTACTTTCCACCGCTGTTTGAATAACATATAACCGGTTATATATAGTTTAGTTCACAACGAATTAAAGCTGCAAGTTTTCTCTACAGAATTGTATAAAGAAATCTGTAAAAAACAAATGGGATTTTGGGCATCATCTCAGTTGAAAAATGTGCTGTTCCATTGGTTTCAAAACTGTCCAATCGCAAGGGTTTACAGGAAGTTTCGTCATTCAAATTGTGTATGAGTGAAAACTGATTGCAAGGCATCTTTAGATAGATCAAAGCTTGACGAATCCCACGGTACCTTTATATTATTGATCGAAATATTCCTGTAGATGGTCTGGGACGTTGAAGAAGTGAGAAATAACAGTACAATTGTAATCGAATCCACGCGTGGAATCAGGTTTACAGAAATCTACAATTTTAAAACGACGATTACATATGTAAATATACGTTTTAGAAAGAAATTGTAAATAAAAATTGAAGTATGAAGCATTACCTTTCCAATGGTGTTTGTCTTTTTGAGATTGGAAGATTTAAAATGGGTCAAATATTCAATACAATCACTTGTTAACAATGTGTTGGAGTGAACGTGCTGTCTGCCGGTTCTAGGGTGTCACAGTATGTTTACATTCATGGCGGTCCTCTTCTTAAAAAGACCCATTTGATTTCCATCTCAACTCTTTATTATTACCATACAACCTATGTTTCAAAATACTATACATTTTAAATATTTATTACACCTTTCGTTTATTATACAGCTTATCCTACTTTGAGTTTTATATTGTTAAGTTGTCACAACGGAAAACTGATGGAAATCTTTTTCGCGACAATTTCAATAGTTTCACACGATAGTTTGAGATTAGTGCTTTATAAAAAAGAGTTCATAGTAGCTTTAAGTGGATTCCAAACATGCAAATTAAAGGTTTACAGACTACAACCCATCTGGAATCCAATTTCCAATACTGTACTGAAAAAACTACTTTTCGACAATAGAATTCCGTGGTTGTGGATCCCAGGATGACAGCGATGATGCAGCGTTTTATTTGTCGTCATTAAATAAAATGTCCTATCGCAGGCACCATTAAAAATAAAATGTTGAGTTTATAATTTAAACACGACTTTCTTTATAGATATGGGGGCTGTCAAGATTTTAATATTCATACTGGTAAATATGATTCTCGAATCTCGCTTGAATATTTTTAATATAACTGTTTACTAAATGGATTTTTATTCATCTCTTATTTTCATTTTGAGTCGCTCAAAAATTCTTCAGTAACCTATCTAGTATCTTAAAATATAGCACCTTATCCTTGACTTTACTAGGCAATCATAAAAATTGTATAATCAGCAAATGGAGTTATTCTTTTTTGAATTGAATCAATGTACAGTAGATTAGGCCTACTTCAAAAAGGCGAAAATTAGTCATTCGTAAACAAAAATTTTAAATAAAACAGCAATACAGTATCCAACAACAATATATATTTTGTCTGTACTCTAAAACCTATTTACTGCACCAACTAAAAGAATCAAAGATTACAAAATTAGTTCAGTACGAATGGACGGACACACAAGGTAAATAAATCATTTAAGTATATCACGTTAAAATTATAAATAACCATGTACATTTTAAGCACAGTTTGTAATTTTAAATATTTCCGTTTTTAAGAAATATATTTTTCGCTTTTATACTAAGATAATTATTTGATAATATTATTTCATAATTATTTGAAATTTTCAAATCTCAGATATTATACCTAATTGTATTTGTTTTGGTCTAATATTTGTTTGATAAAGTATGTTTTATAAAACAGCACAATTTTATATATAAACTGAGAAACACTTTAATAATAAAACAAAATTGTAGTTCGGACAAATGGATTTAATTGACGGCTACCTAGACAAAATTTTAAAATTAATTGAAAACTGAATTAGCTGTCTAAAAGGTAGCTAATTTTAATTTTAAAAAAACCTAAAATGTGATTAACAAAATTGTGAACCTGGAATCAAACATTCGTACGGCCTCCCCTATAGATAGAAACACAGTAACACACCAGTAAACAAATATGTGCAGCTTTTAGCATATTTGATCAAGTTATTTGTCAAAGCAAAAATCAACACCATATTACTTAAATCAAATAACCTAAAAATGCTAAATACTTACGAGGCAAATCGAGGAATGGATTCACAATAAAAACAACACTTTGAATGAAAACACAATGGACGTAATACAACACCGACATCGCACCAATTTATGAACGTTAACAAAACATAACCTAAAAAATACCGACGCACCTTCGAGCTAATAAGCCAGCTAAGCAAGTTTAGATAACAGCTGACACACAGTGCACAATGTCAGCCAAGATACAGGGGGAAAATGTTATATGTATTAATTGTGAGCGCATACACGGAAACTGTATTATTTATGTTGTATTGTGTTGAATGTGTTTAAGTGTGTTTTTAATTATTTTTATCACCAGACGATGGACGAATAATATGTCCGAAACACGTGTCCTGATACATATGTAAACAGAAGGATTACTTCAAAAAGGATTGCTGGCGGTGAGTTAAACCACAAAAACAGTGATTTAGATTTTTTGTGACTTAATCGAGAATGATCTTAGCTATGATTAAAAAAAATCTGTTCAGCCGTTTGTAGATCACCAGATCTTTTCTAGTTTACTTTTTAAAGGGTTTTTGTGTCAGTGATTTAAAAAATGTTTTATTTATTGTTATTTTAACCATAATTTCTTTTCGTATACTTATTAATTCGATAATTTTCGTCGGCTGAGAATGCAAGTGTTCAAACTCCAATTTTTGTCAAAATTGAGATAATCACATTTCTGAATGAACAGTGTCACTATCTACATGTACAGCTAGAAATTAAGAAGGTTTTTAGTGCCATCTATTGGAAATAGCAATAAACAATTGTTCTATCTCCACTAAAATCCTAATTGTTTAGGATGTTTTTGTTCTAACTCCACCAGCCAATCAGAATACTTTCTTTCAGGAGTTAGAACAGTTGCATTCTGACTTTGTTCTTCATGTGCAGTAGGCGTGTATTAGTTAGTTCCTGTTATTTTGTATGTTTTAAAAGATTTTCCAGCTATCCAAAAAGGAAAAATAATGTCTGATAAGATAGCAGATGATGATATTGCCAGTGTTTTAGAAGATATGACTACTTACAGGTAAGAGTAATTATTTATATATCTTTTAATAATAATTTTTTGAGGTTAGGTTTTTAAGAATTTTTCTTAATGTGCATTTTGTTTTTAAAAAACTTTAAATTTGGTTAATCAATAATGTAGTTGTTTTAGAAGATTCATTATCGAATCATATTAATACAGGAGCCTGCCAAAATAGAAGAACATTTTATTAAGTTGGCTAAAGTTTAGTGAGCTCATAGAATATGATCTTTAATGCTGCTAATCTTCTAGTTATGATTCAGAATATCATGTTTATTTTATTACACATTTTGAAATTGTCATTCCATGATTTCATGACTCGCTCTAGAAGGATGTTTTGGTAAAATTCTTTGATGATTATTGATACAGTACTGAGACTAAATAGTTTTACTGCAAACCAAAAGGATTATGAACGAAAACTAAGTATATTTTTAGGCTAATTTACTGTATAATATCATGTGTTTGTAAAAAATTCAACATAATATATTTTTCAATAGGCCTACTAAGGTTAATATATTTTTGTTAGTTTTATGTTTTAGTGAAGATGCTGATTGTGGATTGTTTTAAGATGAATCGGAAATGAATACGGTTTGGCCTAATGGTCTTCCAATAGAAAATATGGAATGTGGAAAGCAATATGAGTTATTAGTACCAGTAATTACTGAACCATATGACGTAAGTACGCCTAATATTACTACGCAAAATAGTAATGATGATAATAATGGAGGTAAACAGAATTCTGGAAATGAAAATGAAACTCATCATGCCTCTGTAACAAATGAAAACTCTGTAGATGCAGTGGGATCCAGTATCAACTCCACTTCTGGTACAACTAATATGAATGTTGGACAGAGTTTCCGCACCAGAAAAAGGCAAGTTAAAAAGCAATTGTGGAAATCAGAAATAAGGAAAAAAAGTCGGGTAAGTGGATTAGAGTACACAGACAGAAATGGAAAAATACATGTAGCGAAATCTCCTAAATATTCATGTAAAACAACATGTAGGTTTAAATGTACGTCATTAATTACCTCTGAACAGCAAATACAAATCCATAAAGCATTTTGGAGTTTAAGTGATTCAGGAAAAAAAAAGATTTATGGAAAGTTCATTGAGAGAACAAAAAAAAAAAAATAGAACTCGTTCTATTGCAGGTGATAGTGACCGAAATAGAGTTTTCTTTTTCACCTATTATTTAGATTTAAGTGATAACCGTCTTAGAGTTTGCCAAGACTATTTTTTAAATACACTTAACATAAGTAAAAGAAGAATATATTATTTTTTTAATGTTGTGTATAATTATGAAACCGGTACATCAAGGTCTCCAATAAAAGGAAAAAAACACCAAGAGCCACGTTAATGAAGAGGCAAAAGAAAGAGTTCGGGAACACATTAAGTCATTTGCATGTGTAGAATCCCATTACTGCCGAAAAGACTCTAAGAAAAAGTACTTAGAAGCAGAACTTTCATTAACACAGATGTATCGACTATTTAAGAAGTCTGTTACAAAAGATCCTGTTAAAGAGTCTTTGTATCGACACATTTTTAATTCTGAATTCAATCTAGAATTTTATAAACCTCGAAAAGATCGCTGTGATCATTGTGAAGCGTTCAAGGCTATTTCAAAACCTTCATCTGATGAAATATTAATTCATGATATACATCTTAAAGAAAAAGATGCTTGCAAGTCTGTAAGAGATAATGATAGAGCTTTAGCTAAAGAATTTTCTAACAATGATAAAACTTGCTTTGTATGTTTCGATTTAGAAAACGTTTTTTTCATTACCAAAGGCAGAATTGTCTAATTTCTTTTATAAAAGGAAACTTAGTGCTTACAATCTAACAGCTCATTGTAGCTTCAAAGGAGAAGTTTTAATATGCTGTGCAGTATGGCATGAATTGATCGCAGGTCGCACTGGTAACCACCTAGCTAGTGCTGTCACTAGAATTTTGAGTGTAGTTCTCGACTAGAATAAAGAAATCAAGAATTTTATAATGTGGTCAGATTCGTGTGTTCCCCAGAACAAGAATTCTATTATGACTCTAGCTTTACAAACGTTTTTGGCAAACAATACTTCTATAGACAGTATTATTCAAAGATTTTCAATACCAGGTCATGGAGCAGTGCAGGAAGTTGATGCTGTTCACAGTATGATGGAAAAATGGTTGAGGCATACAGAGGTATTTAGTCCTTTAGGATTAATTCGGAAACTAGTTTACTATTCAGAAAAAAATAAAAACAATAATATGAAAATAATACAGCTCACCAGTTCAGATTTTTTAGATTTTCAGTCTGCAGCTACATCATTTTTATACAGTGTAATCCCATATTCTAAAATAAAATATTTACAAATAAATTCTGAAAACCTTCTGGAAATAAGCTACGGAACGTCTTATGTTCATGATGACAAAACAACAGTTTCATTAAGAAGAGTAAGTCAAAGATTGAGAAAAGGAACTGGAATTAATAAAAGTGATAATGGCAAGAATAGCTGGTGTCAGAGTAAAAGAAGTTTAGCTTTATCAACTTGCCAGTTCAATGTTAACTCGGGACTCCCAACTGTGAGAAAAGATACTGAAGTACCCAGGATAGGAGCACTGAAGAAAGGAGATATTGAATCTATGTTCAAATACATGCCACAAATAGATAAGGATTTTTATACAGCAATATTTAAAGACTGTCTTATAAAAAACCAAAAGTAAAGTTGTGCAAAAATAATTAAAAAAAATAACATTTAAAAAATTAAATGTAAAAGTACTATTTCTTATAAAACCTTGAATTATCAATTTTGAAAATGTATTTTTATTATTATTAAAGTTCTGATTGTTTTTTCGTTTTTTAATAATGAATTATTTTCTTGTTTTCTTAGTCTAACATCCTTTAAATACTGTTTCTGGTACATAATGCACGGTTAAAATTTTTGAAAAATTAGGATGCAACTGTTCTAACTCCAACATTGTAAAATATGATCTGAATTTTGAATTAGTTAAAATAAATTAAGTTTATAGATACTTTGTGAACAACTACAAAATTACCTGAAGAATCAATTTCTTTAACTCAAATATGTCAAATGCAGAAACGAAAAATGTTACAGTAATTCAAACTTTCAAACAGCCGTTTCTCAAAAACTTAAATGCTGGAGTTAGAACACTTACTATATTAAAAAGAAATAGTGAAGCAAAATATTAAACAATGTTAAATTGGGAAGAAAAGAAGAGGTTGGCGTGAGAAGCACTCAGGTGTCTTCTCTATTCAAGAATAAATATGAAACAAATTATTTTCTACAGTCAAGTAACACAAATACACTTGCATCATTAAAAAATCTATTTGTTTAGTGAAATTTTGTAATTGGTTGACAATTGACTAAAATAAAGCCTTTTATTTAAAAATACATTTAGGACAGTGTTGGGTACTTTTTGTTGCAAACAACGTAATTGATATTCATGTCACACGAAAGCATTCTGAATGCCACGAGTGTAAGGGTAAAATTAGGACCGAACGTTTTCATCGGAGATCCCTTCATCCACAGCCGTAGATGTTATACAACTGGCTTTATTTTAGTCCCATTTGTCCCTTGGAACACTTTTAACAGTCAACCAGATGAATTTCTGACACTAATTCGTTCGAGTTATCCGGGTGAAATACATTTTGAGGATCGAGTAAGGTACATTCAATACGCTTACTTACAATATATATTTTTTTTTGTAATTGGATATGTTTCAAGTTTAAAATAAAGCAAGCTGAAGAAAATATTTATACGCATGCGAGCTGAAGACTCCACTGAACAGAAAAACCGTCATCGACAGAATTAGAACTCCACCGCTGTTTGCTGCGCCTCCCACAGACGATGTTGATTTGCGACTAAGGCATTGTCCTGCGTGAGCGACGGGGTGCGAGCGACGCGAAAATAACAAACTGGGTTATCTCCCAGGAGTGTCCTACACTGCGATCAGAGCGATAAAGCGATGTTTGCGCGACGCGACAAGAACAAAATATTTGTTTCAAATCGCCACGGTCGCTCCGTCGCTTGTTCATACTGCGCATTTGCCGAGTGCATCAGATACGGAGTAGATCTACAATTAGTTGTCACTAGTTTTTTCTTTGTGGTAGTCATGTCTGAGTTTACCGAACTTCTAATTAGTGAAGTACAAAGTAGAGGCATTTTGTGGAATATGAAAGAAAAGAGCTACCACAATAGGCATGCTTCAGACCGAGCATGGGAAAGAGTGGCTGCTGCACTGGGAGATACGAGTGAGTATTTTTTTAAATAAATACCATACATGTGTTGTTTCACATACACAGGTACATTCTTATGTAATTAATTTCTTGATTGCACTACAGCTTGTTTTATATTACAGAAGTAAATTCTGATTTACGCTTTCATCGCCAGATCGCTCACGCAGGACACAACAGTCGCGCGCCCGAATCGCTCATCGCTCGCACCCCGTCGCTCACGCAGGACAATACACGAGTGGGCAAAGAGAACAGACTACTCACATTAAATGTAAGTTATATATATAAACATTTTAACAATAATAAATTCATACAATCATTACGTAATAAAGTAAATACTGATTATATGTATTAAAAATATAAAAGTAAGACATGCAAAATATTTCTATATAACGTGAATATTTTAATTTGTGAGCTGGGGTTCGTTTAGTCGATTAATGAGATTTTTTTATGGACGGATTTATAATAGTTTGTCATATGACCATAAATTAATTTTCTGATCGAGAAGATTGTGAGGTTTGTATCGATACTAATATTATAAAGAGGTAAAGTTTGTTTTTTTGTTTGTTTGTTTGTTTGTATGTAGGGGGTAATCTCTGGCACTACTGAACCGATTGAAAAAAATAGTTTTACTAATAAAAAGCTACACTATCCCTGAGTAACATTGGCTATAATTCATTTCGATAAAAACCTTTTTTATTTCAATATTTGTAAATTTAGTCGGAAAAATTCTTAGTTTAGGCCTAGAATGATAAACCAACACATGTATTTACATTTATTACCATAGCAACCAATTGAATAAAATAACAGATACATAGCTGTTTACTCCAATATTTCCATTAACAGCTGATTTCAAAATTTGAAACAATTATATTTGTATTTCTAGCTTTTAGGTTAGGGTTTTAAAGTGTAGACCTGAGCCTTGCAGGTCCTTTTAACCATTATTATAACTGCTGTTATAAAGTATAAGAAATAATTTAATTTGAAAATTTAACATTATTTACCATCTTAGTTTTGAGGTTATTAATCCTACACCTTTATTATAAATAAAACATAACATATGTTTTAGAAGGTTCCATTAGGGGTTAGCGTGCGGAGCACGCAGGTGTCTCCCCTAGTCGTTAATATAATAAACGTAATTGAAAAGTGCCTTAGTGAAATATATGTGTATTTAACTTGTGAGTTCGGGGTAGTTTAGTCGATTAAGGGGGTGTTTTATAAACGGATTGTAAACTATGTAATATGACCATCAAATGTATTTTCTGATAGTGAAGATTGCGAATTTTGTATTGTTAAGTTAAGAGTAGTTTAAGTTAAATACTGTACATTGTGTGTGATGATATTGTCATTCATTTTAAGTTTTAAGGGACTGCTGTAGTGGCGGCCATCTTGGATTTTATCCCGTAAGAGCAATGTTAAATGTAACACCACTTATTTTGTTTATTTTTTATCATACAATTGTTTGCAAGTTCTCATTTTAATCACAGTCACAATACGCATCCGTTTTGCGTTTCACATTTTTTTAAAATCCCTTTCAATTGTCACGTGATTGACATTTTTTAACTACCAAGTTTGAACTTTTTTCTTTGCATAGTAAAAAATGTATGATTCAAAGTAAATCGCAAGCCGGACCCGCACTATTATAAAGAATATTCAGTTTTTTTTTCAGCACTCAATTACAAAAGATGGATGTATACAATGGTTTTAAATAAGGCAATGTCAAAGCGCTTCATCTGCAAGAAATTGCACTATTTAGATACGGCTTTAGGCAGGCTGAAGCGATGGCATCGCCGGTTGCTTTCTTGTTTACTGGAGCAGACCCTTGACACTAAAGATAAATTTTACCAAACACCAGATTAAAATAGTAATTATTTGTAATATACAGAATGATTCAAGGACAAACGGAGAAAGTCCCAGGACGTGTTCTGCCAGTGAAAAAATAAAGAAAAAAGTTCATGTAGACATAGGTTTGGAAACGCTTTTTTTTACAAAACACTTAATATCTTTGGATGTAGGAAATATATTGATCGCAAATTTTGGATACATGTTTGATATTACGTGTTTTATCTTTATGGAAATGCAATAAGGTTCAGTGGCAACATTGGTTTTAAATCTTATACTTTGTCCGAAAAGACGTGCGCTCTAAGTCATAAAATCGACCCTCGCTCCCACACGCGCAGACACACTCACACGGCCTACCTTTTTAATGGTTCTCCTAATAATCACACACTAGCCCTTGTGCTACAAAATCTCATTTTTCTAACCGTTAACTTTACTTAATGTTTACTTTAATTAATGAACTCTAAATATTATTCCTCGCAAAATGAGTCCAAACACGGTACAATTGTGACAACTCTAAGCGGTTTTACGGCCAGTAGGTTACAAAATCATAAATTTGACTACATAAAAATTGATAGTAACATTTTATTTGAATTAGAAATATCACAATGACATGCACAACTACAGTAATTCTAGAAGTGATTTCAAACGGATGCAACAAACAAAGAAACTAAAAAGTCAGAATAAATATAACAGTGAAGGTATACTAAGAGTAAAATTAAAATAATTACAAATTCATTTTGCAATGTTACTGTACAATAACTAATAAATCAATAAAACAATATTATAAAACTAACACAAGCATATTTACATAGCAATATCGAAAGCAAAGAAGAGGAGGCTTCTTAAAAGTGTCTACTTAAAATTCCAATGTATGCCAAAAATAAATCAGAGTCAATGTAATAAGGAACGTATACTAAGATCAAATTATCACAAGCATATATATATATATATACACCGCCATCCAATGTTAGGCCAAAAAACTTATTTTTATAAAAATTATTATTTTATAGATTATAGGCCTACTTTTTTTTTACTTTTGAAGAAAAGAAAATTCAATTTTTATATCCACGCAACCTCCATTAAAGTTAAATCTTTTATAAACGTCCTTAGCCTATTCATATTCACAGAATTCTATATTTTTAAAATGCTTAAAACTTTTGAAAAAGTTGCCAAATCTGAATTTATCACCGAAGTTTAGTGAAATGGTCAGTTCTTAGAATGAAACTGTTCAGTGATAGTAAATAAAAATACAAAAACCAAAATGACAAACAAATACAAAACAAACAAAAACAAAATGATAAAGAAACAGTCTTGAAAAAGTAACAAGTACATGTATTTGTGTTTTATTTACTACCTCTGAATAATAATATCTCAGAAACAACATTTTACCAAACACTGCTAAATTCGTCCAACCAGTATTCAGCTTGGACACTCTACAAGTTTTACAAGTTTTCACAAATTTTAAAAACATACATTTTTGGAGCAACCAAAACCCATATTCAAAATTTCAATTAAACAGATATTAAATAAAGGACAATTAAATCTGAAATTAAAAACAAATTCGTTATGATTTCAAACTCCTCAAAATGGGATTTTATGTGTTTGTGGAATATTTTCTGATTACAAATTGTACTGGATGGAGAAATAAATAAACATATACCAGTTATTGTACTTCTGAACATAAACAAATGAATGATTGTCATGAGTGTATGAAACAACAACAACAAACACTCAAAAACATGTACAGGTTATATCTTTAATATTATTAGTTTAAAAGCTGCATTATTTGTTTATTAGGAATAAATAATGTAAACTCATATACTTTCTAAATGCAATTCCATTTCGTTGACAAAAACAGAGCAATACAAAACTTAGATTCGGTTAGTTGGTTGCAATTTTGAAATGGAGATATAACTAAAATTTAAATACAAAAATGATTTAATACTAGCATTATATATTATGTACATGTAATGCCTATATACCTATATATAGTGTACATATAATATGCAGCGCTCACAACAGATTAATGTCAAATTTAGGAGATAACACTGCAAGTAAAAGAAGACTACTCATGACGGTGACACAGTCTATCCTTCTTTACGAAGCTGGGCGAACGCACTCAAGCAGAAAAATCTGAGAGCAAGGTTGACATGTTTACAAAGAAGATGCACCCTACAAATAGCTAGTTCTTATAGGACGGTTTCAGAGCCGGCGGTCTTAGTGATTGCGGGAGTAACCCCATCGATCTTTTGGCTGAGGAGAAAAGATTAATCTATGAGAGACAGTTGGAGGTGGGTAAGAAGCTGGCATCAGTCGAAGATAGAGAAATCGCTAAGAGCTGGTGTCAAGATCGAAGGAATAAGGACAAAAGGGGAAGGTGGACAGCTAGGCTTATAGTCCATATAGAGCCAGGGGTTGATCGTGGTTTCGGAGAGGTGAATTTTAACCTAACAATTTCTCACTGGTCACGGATACTTCAGGTCATGCATTTAAGGTGGGTAAAGTAAGCAGTCCTGAATGTCTGTATGGAGACTCCACCATGGCAAACGTGAAACACACAATTTTTGAATGTGAAAGATGTTCTGCAGAGAGACAGCTAATCAAGTCAGAGGTAGGACCCACACGCCCTGAAAACATCATCGAGGTTTTGCAGCTGGGCAAGAAACATTGGAAAAAGTGGCAATCTTCATTGAAACTTTGCTCAGATTAAAGAAATTGGAAGAGGAAATACTAATGGCCCAAGCCTAATATACAAGACAGAGCCTTAAGATGGCGAACAGTGACTCCACGCTGAAGTAATGCGGATATGCTTTTCCGGCTTGAGTTTAAGCCTAGAACAAAGAGATCAGGTTTAGTGGGTAAACCGGATGAACCGGGAGGCTTATCTCCTGATGGTGCCTAATACATTCCCCCTCTATATAAAAAAAATTGGGTCTGCGTCCGACCAGACGGTGGAAGTTATACTTCTTTGGCTATCCAATGGTATAGACAGGTAGACCTACTATTGATTTAATATATTTTGCGAAAACTAGTCGTACCTTAGAGTAGCCCTACTATTTTGTAGATGATATCCTATTCTTTTATAAAAACACTAACCAACAGTGAAGGCATATTTTAAAATTAATATCCCATTTTTCCCTTCTTTGTCACAATTAGTCTGGGGACCATGATCAGTGCTCACATACTACACCGAACAAAATGAATGAGCTCCCGAAGTTTCTGCATACCGTCGTGAAACACCCTGTGTATAAAATGTTTAATGACTGCCGAAAACGTGTTCAGGGGACCTCAATCAGTGCTCACTTACTACACCCAACAAAATTAATATTGCATTGTCATCGGTCTTTGATAAGTGTGCAAAGTTTCAAATCAATCAGACGTTTTGAAGGGGGTGAAAATCACGTCGTGTTCTGGGCACTATGATCAGTGCTCACTTACTACACCCAACAAAATTAATATTGCATTGCCATAGGTCCTTGATAAGTGTGCAAAGTTTCAAATCAATCCGACGTTTTGAAGGGGGTGAAAATCACGTCTTGTTCTGGGGACCATGATCAGTGCTCACTTACTACACCCAACAAAATTAATATTGCATTGTCATCGGTCCTTGATAAGTGTGCAAAGTTTCAAATCAATCCGACGTTTTGAAGTATAGGAAAGTATATGAATATACGAAGAAA
>JAGFPH010003014.1:49682-66639 GCA_018207615.1 Philaenus spumarius
TATTAATTTTGTTGGGTGTAGTAAGTGAGCACTGATCATGGTCCCCAGAACACAACGTGATTTTCACCCCCTTCAAAACGTCTGATTGATTTGAAACTTTGCACACTTATCAAAGACCGATGACAATGCAATATTAATTTTGTTGGGTGTAGTAAGTGAGCACTGATTATGGTCCCCTGAACACGTTTTCGGCAGTCATTAAACATTTTATACACAGGGTGTTTCACGACGATATGCAGAAACTTCGGGAGCTCATTCATTTTGTTCGGTGTAGTATGTGAGCACTGATCATGGTCCCCAGACTAACTGTGACAAAGAAGGGAAAAATGGGATATTAATTTTAAAATATGCCTTCAGTGTTGGTTAGTGTTTTTATAAAAGAATAGGCTATCATCTACAAAATAGTAGGGCTACTCTAAGGTACGACTAGTTTTTCGCTAAATATATTAAATCAATAGTAGGTCTACCTGTCTATACCATTGGATAGCCAAAGAAGTATAACTTCCAACCCGCTAAACCTGACCTCTTTGTTCTAGGCTTAAACTCAAGCCGGAAAAGCATATCCGCATTACTTCAGCGTGGAGTCACTGTTCGCCATCTTAAGGCTCTGTCTTGTATATTAGGCTCGGGCCATTAGTATTTCCTCTTCCAATTTCTTTAGTCTGAGCAAAGTTTCAATGAAGATTGCCACTTTTTCCATTGTTTCTTGCCCAGCTGCAAAACCTCGATGATGTTTTCAGGGAGTGTGGGTCCTGCCTCTGACTAGATTAGCTGTCTCTCTGCAGAACATCTTTCACATTCAAAAATTGTGTGTTTCACGTTTGCCATGGTGGAGTCTCCATACAGACATTCAGGACTGCTTACTTTTCCCATCTTAAATGTATGACCTGAAGTATCCGTGACCAGTGAGAAATTGTTAAGTAAAAATTCACCTCTCCGAAACCACGATCAACCCAGGGCTATATCTGGACTATAAGCCTAGCTGTCCACCTTCCCCTTTGGTCCTTATTCCTTCGATCTTGACACCAGCTCTTAGCGATCTCTCTATCTTCGACTGATGCCAGCTTCTTACCCACCTCCAACTGTCTCTCATAGATTAATCTTTTCTCCTCAGCCAAAATATCGATGGGGGTTACTCCCGCAATCACTAAGATCGCCGGCTCTGAAGCCGTCCTATAAGAACTAGCTATTCGTAGGGTGCATCTTCTTTGTGAACAAATCAACCCTGATCTCAGATTTTTCTGCTTGAGTGCGTCTGACCAGATTTCCGCTCCGTAAAGAAGGATAGACTGTGTCACCGTCATGAGTAGTCTTCTTTTACTTGCAGTAGGATCTCCTAAATTTGACATTAATCTGCTGTGAGCGCGGTGGATTATATATACACTATATATAGATAGATAGGCATTATATATATAGATAATATAAAATGGGAGTATTAGATCACTTTTGTATTTAAAATCTCCACCATTTCAAAATTGCAACCATATAACCGAATTTAAGTTTTTTATTGCTCTGTTTTTGTCAACGAAATGGAATTGCGTTTAGAAAGTATATGAGTTTACATTATTTATTCCCAATAAACAAATAATGCAGCTTTTAAACTGATAATATTAAAGATATAACGTTTACATGTTTTTCAGTGTTTTTTGTTGTTGTTTCATACACTCATGACAATCATTCATTTGTTTATGTTCAGAAATACAATGACTGGTGTATGTTTATTTATTTCTCCATCCAGTATAATTTGTAATCAGAAAATATTCCACAAAAACATAAAATCCCATTTTGAGGAGTTTTAAATCATAACTAATTTGTTTTTAATTTCATATTTAATTGTCCTTTATTTAATATCTGTTTAATTGAAATTTTGAATATGGGTTTTGGTTGCTCCAAAAATTTATGTTTTTAAAATTTGTGAAAACTTGTAAATAAATCGTGTCTAAGCTGAATACTGGTTGGAGGATGTGTTTGGTAAAATGTTGTTTCTGAGATGTTATTATTCAGAGGTAGTAAATAAAACACAAATACATGTACTTGTTACTTTTTCAAGACTGTTTCTTTATCATTTTGTTTTTGTTTGTTTTGTATTTGTTTGTCATTTTGGTTTTTGTATTTTTATTTACTATCACTGAACAGTTTGATTCTAAGAACTGACCATTTCACTAAACTTCGGTGATGTTAAAAAATTCCGATTTGGCAACTTTTTCAAAAGTTTTTGAGCATTTTATAAATATAGAATTCTGTCAATATGAATAGCCTAAGGACGTTTATAAAAGATTTGACTTCAATGGAGGTTGCGCGAATATAAAAATTTTATTTTATTTTCTTGAAAAGTAAAACAAAAGTAGGCCTATAATCTATAAAACAATCATTGCCTCTACAAATTGCCAGTAGGTTACAAAATCATAAATTTGACTACTTAAAAACAGTTATTGACATTTTATTTGAATTAACACGATTACAATAATATATATACTTACAGTAATTCTAGTAGTGATTTAAAACGTTTGCAAAACACGAAGAAACTAAATTAGAATCAATATAACAGTGAACGCATACTAAGAGTAAAATAAAAATAATTACAAATTCATTTTGCAATGTTACTGTACAATAACTAATAAATCAATAAAATAATATAATAAAACTAACACAAGCATATTCACATAACCATCCTTAAGTGTCTTCTAAAATTTCCAACGTACACATTTTCTAAAATTTCCTCTGTTGCGTCTTTCATCTCTATTTAAATTGTCCAATTTCTTAATAGGACAGGGCTATTGTTTTTGTAATTTTTGTTTACTACAGTCTTGTTTGGAAATTTATATAGCTTCATGTTAAATTAACTTCCTTATTTGCATAGTAAAGTTACATTTTTATACAAATAAGTTTTTTGGCCTAACATTGGATGACGGAGTAAATATGTATGCTTGTGATAATTTGATCTTAGTATACGTTCCTTGTTACATTGACTCTGGTTTATTTTTGGCATACATTGGAATTTTAAGTAGACACTTTTAAGAAGCCTCCTCTCATTTGATTTCGATATTGCTATGTAAATATGCTTGTGTTAGTTTTATAATATTGTTTTATTGATTTATTAGTTATTGTACAGCAACATTGCAAAATTAATTTGTAATTATTTTTATTTTACTCTTAGTATACGTTCACTGTTATATTTATTCTAATTTAGTTTCTTCGTGTTTTGCATACGTTTGAAATCACTTCTAGAATTACTGTAGTTATGTATGTTATTGTGATCGTGCTAATTCAAATAAAATGTCAATATCAATTTTTATGTAGTCAAATGTATGATTTTGTAACCTACTGGCCGTAAAACCGCTTAGAGTTGTCACAATTGTACCGTGTTTGGACTCTTTTTGCGAGGAATAATATTTAGAGTTTAGTAATTAAAGTAAAAATTAAGTTAAGTTAACGGTTAGAAAAATGTGATTTTGTTGCACAAGGGCTAGTGTGTGATTAATAGGAAAACCATTAAGCAGGTAGGCCGTGTGAGTGTGTCTGCGCGTGTGGGAGCGAGGGTAGATTTTATGACTTAGAGCGCACGTATTTTCGGACAAAGTATAAGATTTAAAACCAATGTTGCCACTGAACCTTATTGTATTTCCATAAAGATAAAACACGTCATACCAAATATGTATCCAAAATTTCCGATCAATTTCCTACATCCAAAGATATTAAATGTTTTGTAAAAAAAAGCCTCATTGCCTCATTTAAAACCATTGTATACATCCATCTTTTGTAATTTGAGTGCTGAAAAAAAAACTGAGTATTCTTTATAATAGTGCGGATCCGGCTTGCGATTTACTTTTAATTATACATTTTTTACTTTGCAAAGAAAAAAGTTCAAACTTGGTACTTAAAAATGACAATTACGTGACAATTGAAAGGGATTTAAAAAAAATGTGAAACGCAAAACGGATGCGTATTGTGACTGTGATTAAAATGAGACCTTACAAACAAATTGTATGATTAAAAAACAAAATATATGGTATTACATTTATTTAACATTGCTCTTACGGGATAAAATCCAAGATGGCCGCCACTACAGCAGTCCCTTTAAACTTAAAATGAATGACAACGTCATCACACACAATATACAGTATTTAACTTAAACTACTCTTAACTTAACAATACAAAAATCGCAATCTTCATCAGAAAATACATTAGCCATATTACATAGTTTACAATCCGTTTATAAAACACCCTCTTAATCGACTAAACCACCCCACACATATAATACACATATATTTCACTAAGGCACTTTTCTATTACGTTTATTATATTAACGATAAAAACCTCGCAATCTTCTCTATCAGAAAATTAATTTGATGGTCATATGACAAACTATATAATCCGTCTATAAAAAAATCTCATTAATCGACTAAACAAACCCCAGCTCACAAATTAAAATATACACGTTACACAGAAATATTTTGCATGTCTTACTTTTATATTTTTAATACATATAATCAGTATTTACTTTATTACGTAATGATTGTATGAATTTATTATTGTTAAAATGTTTATTATATAACTTATATTCAATGTGAGTAGTCTGTTCTCTTCGTGTAGAAGGGTATACAATTTGTAGCTTAGTCGTAAATCAACATCGGCTGTGGGAGGAGCAGCAAACAGCGGTGGAGTTCTCATTCTGTCGATGACAGTTTTTCTGTTCAGTGGAGTCTTCAGCTCGCATGCGTATAAATATTTTCTGTTTCAGCGAACGAACGATGCTTGCTTGCTTGCTTCTAACAACTATCTTCTGTTTCAGTGAAATACCCAGATTGAATCTTGAAGACATTAGGTGGTTTCGTACTACTCTCCCCAATGCATATGTCCGTGGGGGGAGGGGAGGTTGTTTTAGAGGGTAGTAATTCACTTACGTACATGTGAGAGGTGGGTCCTACAGTACCTCTCAGGAGGTAAATGCATTTCATCCTACCGAAACCAAAAGTTGAGAAAATTATAATTTGTTAGTTGTAACTTATGTATCACTGAGGATGACGACTTTGTAGTTGAAACGCGTTTGATTATTAAACGTTCTTGTGAGAGAATTTGTGTTATTGTTATTACACCTAATTCATTCATTATAGCCGTCTAAAAACTTCACATTTTCCTACCGGAACTACATGGTATTTATTAAAGCCGATTTTTAATTCATTTACTTTCTCGTCATCCTAATACTTTAAATAAGCAATTCTTGTATCTATATTTGTATCTGTCGGGGATCTCAAAAACGGCTGTAATGAATTCAAAAAAAATTTTTATTTAGGTGTAGTTTTGATTTTTAATTACACCCATATAGTTGTATTTCGTGTAAAACGCAATTTAAAAAAAAATCTAATTTAAAAGTTGAAAAATTTTAACATAGGGTCTTATGGGTTGCAATTTTGGTTACAAAATAACAACGAAATAGTAAATAAAGCGATCAAAACAGCTGTTTATAAACAAGCCAATTTATACTGTTTTAGCACGTTGGAAATAGAGTGGAGTAGAACTGAGATTGAGTATTATCCAAAATCAGCTGTTCATTGGATAGTGTTTAATTACTGTTAAAAAACAAGTTAATTTATGCTGTTTTAGCACGTTGAAATTAGAATAAATTGGGCCTGATTTAACAATTTATTTTGTCAAAAAACTTGGCAAAGATGGATACATTCTAATAGTCAATTTTGTAATACAGGTCTGGCTCATTTCTGAAACATAGTGTTGAGGCTATGTTAATCCTGCAATAATTTTTACTATATTTAGGCCTGGTTTCAAAATTTTACTTGACAGAAGGTAGTAGAACTAGGACTATAATCGTAATGAAAGCCTCTCACGTTTCTAAAGCATGTATTTGAGGTTATAATTAATCTTGTAATTACTGTTAATATATTTAAGCCTGGTTTCATTATTTTACAAACCTTTGTACAGACGAGCCAAAGATTAACATCGTTCTTTAGAGAATTTTTCAACTGCGAGCGAAGCGAAGCAGCCATCTGAAGCCGAAGGCCGAGTCGGGGTTGTTACTCGAAGTGACCAGGTGCAGAGCCCCTAGTTAATATTAAAGAGTTAACTGTTATTAAATCATCGTGCCCCCTAAAATATTCTTACTTCAATTTTATTTCAAACTCACTTATACGCTTTCATACCTTCTGGACTACAGTGAACATATGAGGGATTCATAACACAACTGAAATGAAAAAACTACTTTATTTGAAATAACTTTGAACAATCCAATTACAAAAAAAAAAAAAAAATATATTTTGTAAGTAAGCATATTAAATATACCTTCCTCGATCCTCAAAATGTATTTCACCCGGATAACACGAACGAATTAGTGTCAGAAATTCATCTGGTTGACTGTTAAATGTGTTCCAAGGGACAAATGGGACTAAAATAAAGCCAGTTGTATAAAATCTACTGCTGTGGATGAAGGGATCTCCGATGAAAAGGTTCGGTCCTAATTTACCCCTACACTCGTGGCATTCAGAATGCTTACGTGTGACATGAATATCAATTACGTTGTTTTCAAACAAAAAGTACCCAACACTGTCCTAAATGTATTTTCAAATAAAAGGCTTTATTTTATTCAATTGTCAACCAATTACAAAATTTCACTAAACAAATAGATTTTTGAATGATACAAGTGTATTTGTGTTACTTGATTGTAGAAAATAATTTGTTTCATATTTATGCTTGAAAGAGAAGACACCTGAGTGCTTTTCATGCCAATTTCTTCTCTTCTTCCCAATTTAACATTTTTAAATATTTTACTTCACTCTTTATTCTTAATAATGGTGTAGGATTAAGCATATCTTTAAACATGATCGAATTAATAAGTATACGAAAAGACATTATGGTTAAAACAACAATAAATTAAAAATTTTAGAAATCTCTGACACAAAAAACCTTTAAAAAGTAAACTAGAAAAGAAATGGTGATCTTCAAATGGCTGAACAGATTTTGTTTAATCATAGCTAAGTTCATTCTCGATCAAGTCATAAAAAACAAAAAATCTAAATCATTTCAACCGTTTGGGAGCTACGATATCACAGACGAATACACAGATCAGCCGCACATTAAACTTTTATCACCCATCTTTTTGCGTCAGGGATTAAAAATAGCTTACATGCCATTTTAGAGGAGTTAAAATTAAAACTGAATACAGTACCAAAAGCCAATCATCAAACAGCTTAACCGATAATTGTATACTATCACTTTGTCAGAAGCAAATCTTTCTGTATTGAGATATGTTTCGTATTTATGTATTCTAACGATGAACTAACATGGATAAAGGCCCGGAAAATAAATTCGCCGGAAAAAATGAAAGAAAAAAATAGCCTGAAGTTCTAACTTACAGTGTGTAGTCCCAGTATGTGTCAAGCAAAGGAAGTAGGCCTACTAGTAAACTATAACCCTTATCGCTAATGGAAAAATAAACATGTTTGAAGAGCCGGAACAGTTAACAAGATAAGGTAGGTTTGTTAAAAGTGGAGGTCAGATTCGGACGGTTGTAATCAGTTGTCATGGCGTCTTGCAGTACTTGTTTGTGCTATTACTGTAGTCTAACGTTGACGCAGTTTATAATCCTCACCGAAAATGAAATTACATTGCAAAATTTTTTGTACAGACACGGCGTTTTGCGACAGTTGAAAAAGTCTCCGGAGTGCGGGAATGTTCCAGTAGCGTGTGATAAACCGTCAACAAGCGACACTAGTTTTTTATTGGCGACTTTTAAAGTAAGTTACCATTCCTATTTCTTTATAGAATATATAAAATATCTTAATACGAGAACATTTACTTGAAAAATATTTTAACTAGAGACTTTAAGTTCAGAACTTCAGGCCACATATATTTCTTTCGTTTTTTTAAGGTGAATTTATTTTTCCGTGCCTTTAATCATGTTAATTCATAGATAGAATATATAAATACGAAACATATTATGCCAATATGGCAAGATTTTTGGTGCTGATAAAGTAATAGTAAACAATTACCGCTAACCATGTATATTATTCATTCTTTTGAATTTTGTTTTAAATTTATGTATCTGTCTGTGGCATCGTATAGCTCCCAATCGGATGAACTGATTTTTTTTGTTCTTATCTATAATTCAAGAAAATCGGTTCAGCCGTTCAGGGGTTTTTACATTTTAAATTTCTTATTGATTTAAAAAATCTAATATAAATTTTACTAACCACCATAATGATTAATTTTCTGTGAACATTTAGTTAGAAAACATGTTTGTCGTTCAGTTGTTTTTGTTTGTTTTTTTAACGTCCTGCTGTTTTGCACTTTAAGGCTAAAGAAGACGGGACCTACAGTTTTTACGTGGAATCCGAACCACAGCCAATGATGTCTGTTAAGAAACCATTTAGAAAATTATTCGGGGTTAATGGGAACTCCATTTGCTGATTATACAATTTTTATGATTGCCTAGTAAAGTCAAGGATAAGGTGCTATATTCTAAGATACTAGATAGGCTACTGAAGAATTTTTGAGCGACTCAAGATGAAAATAAGAGATGAATAAATATCCATTTAGTAAACAGTTATATTAAAAATATTCAGGCTAGATTCGAGAATCATATTTACCAGTATGAATGTTAAAATCTTGACAGCCGCATATCTATAAAGAAAGTCGTGTTTAAATTATAAACTCAACATTTTATTTTTAATGGTGCCTGCGATAGGACAGTTTATTTAATGATGACAAACAAAATGCTGCATCATCGCTGTCATCCTGGGATCCACAAACCACGGAATTCTATTGTCGAAAAGTAGTTTTTTCAGTACAGTATTGGAAATTGGATTCCAGATGGGTTGTAGTCTGTCAACCTTTAATTTGCATGTTTGGAATCCACTTAAAGCTACCATGAACTCCTTTTTATAAAGCACTAATCTCAAGCTATCGGGTGAAACTATTGAAATTGTCGCGAAAAAGATTTCCATCACTTTTCCGTTGTGACATCTTAACAATATAAAACACAAAGTAGGATAAGCTGTATAATAAACGAAAGGTGTAATACATATTTAAAATGTATAGTGTTTTGTAGAGTTGTAACATAGGTTGTATGGTAATAGTAAAGAGTTGAGATGGAAATCAAATGGGTCTTTTTAATAAGAAGATCGCCACGAATGTAAACATACTGTGACTAAACCCTAATTTATTTAGTTATAAAATAAATTACATTCACCTACTGGAAGGCAAAAGGCTACTTTCTTTTTTCACCCAGGTGAAGCAACTTAGTTTGAATAAAATTTTGTTTATTCTAATCAGCAATTAATTTTACAACTTTCAGAATTTAACATCACTACCTCAGATAATTTCAACTCTTGTTTACCCTTTTGGTAAATCTCAGAGACTTGAGAACACTGAAACCGCCTTAGTAACGTATTTGTGCTTTTAATAACCCTTTCATATATTTACTATTAATTGTATAAAACACAGGACGTAATAATGGATAATCATCAACACAGGTAATTTAAAACTCAAGTAATTTTTGTTCTGTAAATAAATGATAAATTTTATTTATCAAAAAGCAAAATTAAAATAAAACTTTCAATAAAAATTTTAATATTTTTCTTTAAGAACTTTTCTTTCAAGCAATAACGTTTACACTTAATTTAACACAATTATTACACAAATAGACAGAACGTTCTAATTTACATTTACTTTATCTTTTTACTTATTTAATATGTGATTTGATTTATTTTTAAATTTAACTTAACACTTTTAATGACTCTACTTTTTTTCTATGAATTTAAATTTTAAAATAATTCTCAAGAGATTAATTAACTTATCCTACCTAACCCAGTATATGAAATAAATCTTTTTTAAATTTAACTTCAGGCAAATTTTGGGGACAATATATAACGTAACATACGCTGTTCACAGACCTTAGTTTGCTTGTAGTCGTCCTGAAGTTGTATGCGGTTAGTAGGTTCGGTTCCTGGTTGTAGTCAGGTTTCCCTCGGGTTGTTCGTCTCACTATTCCATCAGACATCCAGATTCATGTATCGTCCTGTACCTCGATTACTGCGTAGGAGTCTTGAAGTCCAGATACGTGAGAATCTTATTAAGAAGTTTCATGAAGACGAAGAATTATTAAGAAGTACTATTAAGAATTTTTGAGAAGCTTTGATAAAAATTATTAGAGAAGAGAAGTTTTGTAGAGAAGAGTTTTTTTAGAGAAGAGAAGAGAAGACAAGCCCGCGTTCGACGCGTCATCGGCTTATACATGGTTTTCTCCTACCACTTTCACCGTTGATTTAAGTGATTTTTTTACTTTCTTAAAACGTAACTTTTTTCAAAGTTTTTTGGTATTGGCTTGTAGTATAAATTATTTCATGAATTGTCATGTTATTTTTATCCTTTTTCTACCATAACTTTCTTCGCAATCTCGTTTTTTAACTTGTGACTTTCCCCCGGAAATTTCTTAGTCTTCTCCCTCCTACTCTCTTGACGTTGGCCGGCTGTTCCCATAGTCTATTGTCTTTCTTAATTTCTTGATAACATTTGTAGTTTTGCTCCGATTTTGAATTTCTTTCAAGATTTTTAATTAGCATGGTGTCTTCTTCCTCCTCGAAGTCGAATCGTTGTTGTGCGATTTTCCATTCTCTTTTTATGTTAATCTTAATTTTTTGCTTAACGTTTTTTGAAAAAGTTTTTCATTTTTTACTTTTTTCAATTTTCCTTTTGACACCTTCATTTGACCTGTGAATTTTGTCCATGGCCGCAGTTTCACTTTGTTTTTCCTTTTTTGAAGTGGTTTTTCTGGGACAGCAATTTTCGATTTTTCTCATTTTTTGTTTTAATTTTACTCCCGAAATTTATTTCAAATACTGGTGGTTTACAATACAATATAATACCTATGACTCTATTTAATCTTTTTATTACCTTTAAAACTTAATTTTACTTTAAGCTCTTTATTTTTCAATGTGAAATTTGTCAATTTAATTAAATTTAATGTTTTCTTTATTTTCTCTTATAAAACTTTCTTTTCTTAATAACTTGTTTACATTTATTTACTTTAAAACTCTTTTTTCATTACTTTAACTTTATGCAAACTTTTCACTTTTCTCTAAAATCTTTAATTATCAAAATTCTGAGTTTTGTCATATAACATTTCTTTCTTGAAATTTCTTACCATTTTTAAAAATTCCTTTCTTTTTTAATTTTGAGTTAATTTGAAATTTTCCCTTAACTTTTAACGCTTATAAATAACTTAATCAATTTTTCTATCTACGATTCAGGAATAAGATGACCAATACACACGTTTTTAGCGTAATGCATTAACCAAATAATATTTCCAAATTTGTAAATTCCTAGATTTCGGTTATTCCCACAGAAATCAGTTTTTCAGGCTAAGTTAACTTTCCTGCTCATTCTTGTCGAGGTCAAGAGTCGAGTTTTGTTTGCATACGACGCTCCTGTCCGGACTTGTCGATTCATGACTTACAAACGGTTGCTACCCGATACAGACTCGAAAATTCGATTTTTGCAAACTTCTTTTTACAAAACTCAAAATTCCGAATTACAACAGGGTTTTGCCCGTTGTAAAATCGATGGAATAAAAACGACTTTTCATAATTTTGTATAACAATGTCAACATTTCATTTCAAACAAACCGCACGACAATCGTCACTGTAGATCTCCAGAAATATGTATCATTAAGCCGCGTTTACACTGGAGCTGACAACATTGCTGCCAGCAAAAGCTGACAACATTTACAAAAATCGTACTTTTAATTCCGTCAACATTTGCTGCCAACAATGCTGTCAGCACCGAAAAGTGTTGGCAGCATTTACCCACCAGTAGTCGGTAAAGATCAAAGAATGTTGTCCAACATATGCTGGCAGCAATGTTGACGGGACTAAAAGCGACCGTCAACAATGTTGGCAACACTTACCTTAGCGCACGTGGTTGGCCGCCATGTCGTTCCGACAGCGTCAGTACTCTAGTTGCGACTGTTGATGGTAGTACGTCTGTGTTGTTTGGTGTCCGTGTTTCTCAACTCAATATGAACAGCGACAGCATTGAGAGTGAAATTGATTGGTCGCGTGAAACAGTCATGCAATTGATTGACCTATATCGAGAGCAACCAGTTCTTTGGAATCCGATGGACCCTGATTATAAAAATAAAAACCTAAAGAACTATGCATGGAATGACATTTCGCGGGAGATAAAAGCCAGTAATTCGGAAGTACAGGCAAAAGTGAAAACATTGTTGGCACAGTTTCAAAGAGAACTTAAGAAGAAGAAGAGTGGTTCGGGGGCAGACGAGTATAAAAGCAAGTGGTGTTATTTTAAAGCGATGCTGTTTTTAAAGGATAAAACTACTGCACGGAAGATTAAAGAAGCTGGGATTGCCACTGACGACAAAGAGGCTGCCGATGAAACAGTGCAGGCAAGTAGTTAACAACTTAAGATTATTTTATCAAATTGTCACATATTTTAATGTCACTTTTATAGGTTAAAAAAGTTAAACATAAACACAACGGTCTAAAATTTGTTACAAAATATATAATGTAATTAACACTACTTTAATTGTTACTTTGTTATTGTTGTTAATTCAACTATACGTTATAATATGTGCAAACGTCCTTATGTACGGTACATTTGTATCTTAGGCCTAGTAGTTGTTTTGCCATGGCACTGAACCCTCTTCACTTTGAAAGTAAACACTGATTTCATCACGTATTTGTTTGGCCAGCTGGGAAGGTTTTTTTGGAATCTTCTTTAAACGAAGTAGAGTTTCTCTAGGCATTCCATCAACTCTCCATTGTCCTGGCACTAATGATCCTGTAGCTAGGTCCTCGACATCAAAAGCTCCGGGAGGTGTATACGTTGAAGCTGATGACATACTTCTTCGCAAAAAGTTATGCAGGTGACAGCAGGCTAAAACAACTGTGTCTGCCCGCTCTGGTTCCAATAACATTGGTTTCCTCAACACACGGAAAACCACACTCATTATTCCGAATACATTTTCCACTACTCTACGGCCCCTGCAGTGGCGATAGTTGAAGACACGTTTTACACTTGCCTTATCATGCAATCCAGGAAACGCCTTCATGATGTTAATTTTTAAAGGAAAGGCATCGTCAGCCAGGAAAAAGTAGGGTACCGGTAAGTACTCCCTTCCTGGAAGGAAACTTGGGTCGGGAAGATTCAAAGTCTTATTTTGAAGGTGTTGTTTTAAGGTACTATTGTCAAACACTCCACCATCAGATAACCGTCCTTGGCAACCAACAGAGACGTAAGTAAAGCAATAATTTGCATCAACAACAGCCAGGAGGACAATGCTGAAATAACCTTTGTAATTGAAATATTCACTTGATGTGTTGATGGGTGCCTGTAGCATCACATGTTTCCCATCCATGCTTCCAATGCAATGCGGAAAATTCCATTGCGAGTTGTACTCTTTGGCATGATGTAGCCATTCTTCTTTAGTATTCGGCAACTGCAAAATGAAATGTATTTTAAAGGGGTCAGTGATCCATACAGTCAAGATATAAGTGCCAATATACCATAATCTTATAAAAAATAAACGTTTATTTCAGCAAAAGATTTAAAACTAGTGATTTTTACCTACTCTGTCAACTCAAGGTAATGTCAACTGTAATGTAATGTGGTTTTATTTTTAGGAGGACATTGCAGAGGAGGACAATGACACATCAATCACAACTGCCGACAACACACCTAAAACAGGAACGGATACTCCTCGAAAATTGACGAAGAAGAGGAAAGCTTCAATGGTGGATGAAGCTTATCAAGTAATGAAAAAAGTGTCTAGCCAGTTAAATCAGCCAGGAATTGAAGACGAGTTTGATATCTTTGGAAAAAACGTTGCGTGTCAATTACGAAAAATTAAAAACTCTCGGGACCAAGCACTTGCAAAACACAGGATTAATACCATTTTGTTCGAAATGGAACTTAATCAGTTACCGATGGGTCCAGAGCCATCAAGATCAACCAGTGCATCTTCCTACATTCAGTCATACGATCCATCAACATCCAATGAAATCCATTCATCCATCAACGCTGCAAGTCCCATTTCTGCTCAGTGGGCTCCTCAACATGACGAGTACAATGATGCTTATTGTGATAAAATTATTCAATCTATCGGTTTATCATCAAATAGTAACTAAATTTCTATGGAAATAAAGCTGTTTTGATTTGATATGTATTATTTATGTATGTCATTAAACTTTGAGTGAAATATTCACTAAGTTTCTTTAAACCAACCAATTTCCCAAACAACTATTATTAGCCTACTAACAGCATAATATAACCAATCACATATGTATTTGATTTTTGGATATGGAGAGAGGCAATCATGGGACACTTGGTTATATACAAGTATTCACTTACCTTTATATTATCCTTCAACTCATCAATCAAAGCTGCACAAACTTCAGGTATTATTCCAGAAATTGTAGATTTTGACACTTTAAACAGGTAACTGAGACTAGAGTAAGAGTCTCCACTGGCCAAGTATCTCAAGGTCACTGCAAGTCTTTCTCGTGCAGGTATTGCTAGCCTGTAATTGGTGTCTTGTCTCGCAATTTTAGGTCCAATAGCTGTGAGAAGGTTTTCAAAGTCGTTACTTGTCATCCTCAAGAAGTTTTTAACGCTGCCGTCACACCTCAACTCTATTGACAATGGATTAATATCGTCCTGATTTAAATCTGAAAGTAAGTCACTTCCACTATACACAGATCTGGCCCTAAGGGAAGGCCTTACCCAATATCTCTTTGGTCTTTTCTTTTTACCTATGATGACGCACGCTGCTGCTACCGCCGCAAGTTGCTCGAGTGTTGACATCTCGGAATGCCGAATGCAACTAAACGCACCAACGCTAAAATGTTGTCAACACATGTTGATCAGTCTAGGGAATTCGCCAACATTTGCTGCCAGCATTTGCTGCCAGCATTTGTTGATAGCAATGCTGCCAACAAAAGCTGGCCAACATTTGCTGACAGCATTTGGTGTAAACGCGGCTTTAGAGTCACCATCTGTTTTATTCTGTGCTGAATTATTATAAAGTAAGATATAATGATCCCGATCAAGGTTTGATTGTTTATTTTAAACGAACTCGTACACAACACTTTGGTTTTGAGTTGAATTTCAGAACCTAATCATCAGTTATAAATCAGATGTTCCTCGAAATATTACTGCGCATATTATAAATTTTTCCTTTTGATGTGGAGTTGCATCAGAAACTAAATGTACATGTATTAAACCGTAATGTACCAATTACCAGTACATCTGCTACCCGTCCAAATAGGAATCAACAGCAACTGTTTATTTGCGTCAAGACCTAATAAATGATTTACGTTGCCGCAGCTACAAACATTCACACGCATTACATGGAGATAATAGGTTGTTATATGTTTATTTATTTTATGAAATAGTTATTTATTTTTAATAAGCCAATGAAAAAATTAGTGAATTAAAGATACATTCAGGTACTTTTTTTTGTTAAGGAGTACCGTTCCGACAAACTTATTTTTTTAGGCACTTTGGTATATTTATTTGAGGTATTGAAAACTGAATGAATGGAGGATCAGTACGTAACTGTATGGTTAATTCTTACAGCAAGAATATTTGAGACTAGTAAGCCCCCGTGAAAAATCAGAATTAATTATGATTAATAAGATTTAATAATTGATTAACTAGATACTCATCAGAAATACATTATGTAAAACAAACTATTTAAAAAAACACATTAAGGCCCAGGGCTACCTAACTGTGCTGACGGGCATTTTTATCTCGGTAAATGTGTACAACAATAAGGATTATAAAACTGTAGGCCTATTTCTTAAACATTTTTATTTATATACGTTATTATATATTTAAATGGTTTATATATTATTATTTAAAAATGGTATATTTTAATTGCTTTTTATTTCATATCGATATATCAACTGATTTAGAAGTTATTAATATTATAGTGAAGAAATTAATAATCCAATATGTTTATATGTTATACGAAGATGTACGAATGTTTCCGAAGTTAAATGAATAGGTATCTCTTCTTTAAATTTGTAGTACCAGGAGACCGAGCTAAAGCTCGATTAAAGCAGGGCTATGATTTAAATAATAAATATTGGATTATTGAGTTTTGAGGTTAGGCCTATAACATTAAACAACTAAATAAAGGGTATATACAACATTAGGCTTACCTGTAATATAAATACAGTTTAAAGAATTAACCAAAATCTCAACGCTATGCCTCAGAAATAAGTCCGGCCTAAATTAAAGTTTAATATTTCAATATCGATTTAGGCCTAGGGCCTAGTTCGCTCACGTCAATAACTATTATTGCAAATTTCCGTGAACATCGTTTAGGTTAGGCCTATAACATTAAACAACTAAATAAAGGGTATGTTTATTTAGCAGAAGTATTCGTTGCCATGGTAACTATAAATAGATACAACATTAGGCTTACCTCTAATAAAATACAGTTTAAAAGAAAACAGATGATTATTGTAATGGCATTGAAAACATTTGCATCAGCTGTGCTTCGTTTAAAAGAAAACAGATGATTATTGTAATGACATTGAAAACATTTGCATCAGCTGTGCTTTGTATTGTTTAAAATGGACAAATTTCACTTTTTAATTTAATAAAAAGACGTAAAAAACGAATTTTCCCAGACTGGTGACCATTTCAAATCGATTTCTCGTGGCCAAAAGCCCCATATAAAATCAAAAATCCTTAGACGGAGATTCCAGATCCATTTAGCAGACAGACAATTATCTCTCGCTTTAGAAGATAAGATAGATAAATATATTGATGATAAAAGGTTGTATTTACATACAGTTTATAACCTCAAAGCGTAATATTATAACGTATATTATATCACACATTTTTTATTTTGCAATTTACAAGTGTACCAAAAACTGTAAGTTAATGAGCTGAAAATTTGTACATTTCTTTCTTACAATAT